>VIAB01030338.1:19774-31313 GCA_009801035.1 Oophaga pumilio
ACTGTGCTGTCAAGGCAGGAAGAGGAGAAGGGTGACTCTCAGGGTGATGAGTGGGAGAATGGAGAGGATGACAATGAGGTAGTAGATCACACTTAGTGTAAACCCATAGCCATGCAGCTGAGCAGCTCAGCAGAGGAGGAAGACAAGGAGGTTACATAGAGACAGAGTTATACAACCACGACAACCAATGCATCCTGAGGCCCAACTCTGGAAATGGACAGCAGCATTCGCGGTTCTGCAGTCGCCTATATTGGGTCTTTTTTTAGCTGTCAACTTTTTTAAAAAAGACCTAGTAGAGTAAAATAAATTACATAATTTCAGTACTACATGCATAAACTGGCACCTATGCAATCAACATGCGTTAATCTGTGAATTTCACTGTGCTAAAATGCAGACTAGCGGGCATCAGCAACCACTGTCCACCCCATCAACCGCATCTTCTGATTCTTCCTCCTTCCTCACTGTGGCAAGTATTGTCACACAGGTCTCCGGCCGAAGAACCTCCACTTGTTTACCCCCTACAGTTGAGGTGACTGAAAGCCTGCCATCTGATACGGAATTAGACATGCCTGCTGTTTTTTTACTGATTTTACATGCCAAGCACACCTCATCTTTCTCAATCCACTGTAACATCTCCGCCTGCATCTCTCTCACAGTCCAGTAGCTTGTCATGTTCACCCTACTCCACCCTGTGTCAGCACAGCAGCCAACCCTCATTTGTGTAGTTGTGCTCACGTAAAAGATTCTTTCCTCCTACACATGGCAAAGCTAACAGTTTAAACTTCACCATCTTAAATCTACTAATAATAATAGCCTTTATTTATATATCGCAAACACATTCCGAATAGTTTTACAAGTCAGCAGTTCATATAAAACAGTCAAAAGTTACCAAGTTTAGGATAATCAAACAATTAAAGCAAAAATAATGACAACCCTGCGTTTCCCAGCTTACAATCTACAATGAGGTGAGGGTGACACAAATTACAGGTGCTTATTTACAATAATGGTACAACCGAGGAAACCCCCCATAAAAGCTGAATGAGCCTTTTGTGTACGGTTGAGTTTAATGGCAAATTATGTTCAGAGAAGTAGAGAATAAGCTACATATATAAAAAGGACTTTGATTAGGGAACGTGATAGGCCACCCTAAACAGATGTGTTTTTAGGGAGCACCTAAAAATGTCTAATTTGTGGTTATATTCCTAATTTCATGGGGGAGAAAGGGTAAGAGGTGAGTTATCTAGGTAGGAGATTGAACTTAACCGGACAAAGTCCTGACCAGGGGTGTTACTGTCTTTGTGTATCTCAGAGTTTGAAAGTTGTGAGAGGCCATGAGAATTGGCTAGAGATAGAAGCTGGGATGCAGTTGAGGAGGTGGAGCTGTTGAAGTATCCCAGTATAAGGGTTGTCAATTCTGAGGACATGAACTGTGGCAGCAACGCATAAAAGTGGTCAGGGAAGTGGGTGAGTGAGCCTGGGGGCCAGTATATGACTGCTACTCTGAAGGAGATGGGATGTAACACCCTGATGGTGTGAACCTCAAAAGAAGAATGGCGTCCAATCAGCCTGAATTTATTTATTGGGTTAAAAACAAGATTGTTGGCAGCGAGGAGTGTAGGTTTATGATGGAGTTAGCATTGATCGTACGGCGGGATCTACACATATTCCATGTGTTCTGATCTGGACGTGGATAAGCCGTACGCTCATTATTACTTTTCTGAGAACTAGTTATTGTGAACAGCCTGCGGCCTCTTCGGATGATTTGTCGCCCAATCGTGTCATTGTCTGGGCGATGGGGGCCAGCTGAGAGCTATGCGCTACAAAGATCACAGCACTTGTTTCTGTGTGACTCATGGCCTGTGATCTCTGTGATTATTGCATGGCCACTCCAATCTGAAATGCAGCCTTTACGCCTTATGGATACAGACAGTTTCTGAAAGCTGATGTAAACTGCAGTCCCCCTAGTACCAGTTTCCCAGTCACCATTACTTTTCTCAGAAAACTTTTCCCGTGCTACAGCAACAAGTTGCGGACAACATCACCCTTTCCCTGAAAAATTCTTTGTCTGCCAGGGTGCATTTCAACAATGACACCTGGAAGAGCAAGCATGGACAGGGGAGTTACATCTAGATGACTGGGCACTGGGTGACTCTGGTGGCTGTAGGGACAGTCAGGGAAGGGGCTGCTCCACAAGTCTTGCAATCTCCAAGGCTTGCAGAGCACTTGGAGTTGGAAAAATAAACCACTACACACCATACGATAGATAACTAAACTAATAGAAAACAGGGGTTGGAGAACTAAACTACTAAACAGCTATGTTTGCAGAACTAAATAAATTAACCCCAGAACATGGAAAACTAAACTAACTAAACTAATAGACAACAGGGGTTGGAGAACTGAACTACTAAACAGCTTGGGTTGTAGAACTAAACTAGTATAAAATAGGGGATGGAGAACTAAAGCAGTAGACACCAAGGTGTCACTAGACACCAAGTCTTGGAATCCCCACGGCTTGCGGAACAAACCTCTATATGTAACAGTTGCTGCAGTGATTCTGCCTCCTCCACCTTCTCTAGGGCCTCCACCTGCGCCCTCCACCTCTGCCTTAATTAAACACTCTTTCCAACACTGCAGAGAGAATCCCTCCCCCACTTCCATACTGTGCAGCTAGGGCTCACTGTAATCAGGCAGTGTTTACATTAATATGCCTTGGAGATCTCAGTCTTACAGATCAACAGTTGTGGCCAGTTATCAATGCCGAGTTTGAGCAATGGCTGTCTACCCTCAACCTGGAGCCAGGCAACGCCGTGAGCGATAGCGGTGTAAACTTGGTGGCGGCCCTATGCCGGGTCAACCTTAAACCTGTCCCTTGCATGACTCGCATCCTCAACCTGATGGTACAGCAATTCCTCCACCACTGCCCCAGCCTGGATGTGTTGCTGCAGAAACTTTTGTTATGCTGTTTTCCACCATTCCACTTCAGTTGGTATAGAGATATTTTGGACTACCAGTTAACCAGTTGATATGCTATATGACCACACCATGGAATTAAACTCAGCACATGTTGCAGTGACTCTGGCAGCAGTGCCGAGACCTGGTGCAATATGACATTTTTCATAGCCTGGCACAACGCAGTACAGACGTAGTGCAATTCGCACTTGGGTACTTGATGCAGATGAAGGACATCTGCACCCTTCTGCACGTTTTCGTAATGGCTTCTAAGATGGTCAGTGGTGATGATGCCATCATCAGCATCCCTATTACTATCATCTACATGCTGGAGCACACATTAAATAGTGTGGGTGAGGAGGTGGTGGTGGTGGTGGTCCGCGAAGAGGAAGAAGCAGGCTATGGTTAACAATATCTATAAGTTCAGGTCGGTCATCTCACAGACGTTTGCAATGGGAGGAACAAATGGAGAAGGACCATCAAAAGGACGAGAAGGAAGAGGTGATGGAAGGCATACTGAACCAGCATGGCTACCACAGCATCTTGCAGTGGCATGCTATTCCATATGGTTTGCGTTTAGTTGGACCATCATTTATTTTTCAACAGGACAATGACCCCAAACACACCTCCAGGCTGTGTAAGGGCTATTTGACCAAGGAGAGTGATATGGTGCTACGCCAGATGACCTGGCCTCCACAGTCACCAGACCTGAACCCAATCGAGATGGTTTGGGGTGAGCTGGACCGCAGAGTGAAGGCAAAAGGGCCAACAAGTGCTAAGCATCTCTGGGAACTCCTTCAAGATTGTTGGAAGACAATTTCCGGTGACTACCTCTTGAAGCTCATCAAGAGAATGCCAAGAGTGTGCAAAGCAGTCATCAAAGCAAAAGATGGCTACTTTGAAGAACCTAGAATATAAGACATAATTTCAGTTGTTACACACTTTTTTGTTAAGTATATAATTCCACATGTGTTAATTCATAGTTTTGATGCCTTCAGTGTGAATGTACAATTTTCATAGTCATGAAAATACAGAAAAATCTTTAAATGAGAAGGTGTGTCCAAACTTTTGGTCTGGACTGTATATTATAAAGGACTACTGTAATTTTGGTACTGTTTTTTCTGGTCAGTAAGTTTATATTGGAATTCTCCTTTTTCCCGCTAGGGCAGTACTATTCTGAATCAATATTTTAATATTCATTGTGAAATAAATAATAAATTAATTTTTGCATAAGATACTCATTTCTATCCCCATTTTTTTGCTTTAGTTAGCTTGTATGGGTTTTGTGTATAATAATCTGTATGTAGCAGAGTTCACACAGATAATGCAGAGCATCTGCATCAGGTATTTTTGCACCTGTGCCATCTCATTGGGTCCGCTGCACCTTGTTAGTGCATTTGTTCTGTGGCCTGGGCAGGTAAGCATCTTTTGCCTGTGTGCTGGTTGTCTTTGTCTAACTTAGTCTTTTTTGTTTTTTTCTTAAGTCTGGATGAGAGCTGGATGACAAAAAAGATATGCTCCAAACAATTCCAAAGTGAGATGTCCCCTACTGAATGACGTTAGTAACAGAAGAATTTTTTTTGGACCTGTCGATGAGGCCTGTACAAGATTGACTACACGCTCCAAACAATTTCAAAGTGAGATGTCCCCTACTGTATGACGTTAGTTACAGAAGAATCTTTTTTGGATGCCAAAGATGCACATAATCTTCAAGATAGGCTCAAAACAATTTCAAACTCAGATCTCGGCTGCTGTATCACGTTTGTAAAAAAATAAAATTAATTTATTTTAATGCGCAACAGCTCTGCACACAGAACATTTTCAACGCCATTAAATGAAAAGGTTGGATATAGCGGGCTGTATCACGTTTATCAGCAAAAAAAAAAAAATGTATGTGCTTGAGGTCTGCAGACAGCATCATATCACCACCATAAAATTACAACGTGTGATATGGCAGATTGTATCACACTCAGCAACAGAAAAAATTATAATTTTTTTAATGCGTGTTAGGTCTGCGGACAGGTTCATATCACCGCCACAGCATGACATGAGATACAGCGGGCTGTATCATATTCAGCAACAGAAAAAATAATATTTTTTTTTAATGTGCCTTAGGTCTTCAGACAGTTTCATATCACAATAGCACAAAATGACAAGGTGGGATACAGCAGGCTGTTTCACATTTAGCTAATAAAAAAATATTATTTGGAATGCTATACTTGTGCATGGAGCACAATAGAAGAAGTGCACAACAACACTTGTAGGACATGTGCCCTGCCGGCTTTGTCTGTGGACCTCAGTAATGGCCAAAAAAAAAAAATGTGCTGGAAGGTAAATTTAACAGCCACACTGGACACTAGCTAGCTACACTATCTGACTGATATACAACCGCCTAGGTAACTAGCTAAAATCTAGCTGCTAACAGTGCCAGCATCAGAAGCAGCCTCTCTGCACTGTTACAGTGTCAAAATGGCGCTAAAATAAGATGTCCGCTATTTATATGGAGAGGGACATGTGATTTCAGCAGCCAATGACACAAGCCGTTGTGTCAGGACATTGTGGGTGTTTCATGCGCCCTGATTGACTAGCTGCAAGGTGCACACATAAAGTTAAAGAAAAAAATTACTGTTTTCAAGAACGCCGCACCTCTGACTTCTGCTAACGCCCTCCCCTCATCAAACACGTTCCTAACACTCATGATACACCACCATTATAGTTGCTAAAGTGCTGAAAATACTTTTGTTGCAACACAAATATTTTCCTGCACTTTTTATCAAATGTTACCAATTTTTTCCAATTTTATAAAATTTTGATAGTGTTTCCGCTCTCGAATCCAAATATGCCATATTCGTACTGAATTTATGTTTGGCAATCATTTTCCGAACAAATATGCTCATCACTAGCTGATAGTCGATCTAATATTGATGTCTAAAGGACCATTTTGACAAGCCCATAATCATGAAAAATTTGCCAATTATCAGCTTGGCAAGCTGAACCCAAAAAATTTGATTGAGTCTTTTACGTATGCATAAAAATCATTGTTATAATAAGATTATCACAAATTGTAAACAAGACATGTGCTGCCAATAACATAATATTCCATGTTTGCAAAACTATCTTATTAACAAATGTACTGTACGTACATAGACAGGCCATTAAATGATGACTAATTGGCTTGTATTTAGCACAGGGGAGGGCGTATTATTGCGGCAACCTGCAGCTGCAAAGGGCCGCAAGAGTTTTGGGTGTCCATTTTCACTACCAAAGAAAGGTTGAACTGTGCATTATGATGAAATGTAAAGAAATGCACGAGCGCAATAGGGTCTTGTCCACGTTAAAGGGTTGGTAGAACGGCTCATCTTGCGTAGTTGTGTTAGACCCAACACTAATAGAGCATGAACACCAGATACAGCAGATTGCGAGAAACAGTAGATTTAAATAATATGATAGGAAGTCATTTCAGCGCTCTCCGGAAAACGATACAAATATTGGTAATAGAATTGTTGGTTTGTTGTCAACGCGTTTCAGAGTCTACTGACTCCTTCTTCAGGACTACCATACATCAATACATTTTGATGAATTTTTGGACTGTAAGGGCCCCGCATATTGTTTTTGAACAGGGGCTTTCTGCTGTCTGTGTCTGCCAGTGATACAGTGGCTATTTAACAGCCTGGATTGGCCAGAGTACATGGGATGATAGGATAAGCCATCAATTTTTAAAGGCTAGATAGTCCCTTTGCAATGCTGGTGTTGACTTAGACTATTGATTCTATCCTTTCTAATATGGGGAAAGTTCATTATTAATGCATGGGATATTTTTCTACTAGCATTCAGCTCATTGTGGATTTTAGTATGGACTTGCTGTTAGGTTAACAATGCACTAATACATTTCTAGACTGCATAAGAAATCCTCAGCAGCCAGGGCATCAAATGTTAGAGGTAAAGAGGAGAATTTAAAGGAGTTGTCCAAGAGTAAACTAATTTTTTTTTAGCAATAGGTTGTTTAAAAATAATAAACCAAGGCATACTCACCTTCCAACACACCTGTGGAAATAGTGTAGGCCGCTCCAGAGGTCTATGCCAGGGGTGGAGGCTGTTTTTGGAAGTCCCTGCCAGTCTGCAATTGGTTGTCACAGTCAGGTGACTAGAATAGTGTGTTATCGGAGAAATACAACTGTAATTAGCTGCAGTGTGCTGGGTCTTTCAAGCGCAGCAGACATGGATTCTGGAGCTGGCATAGACCTCCGGTTTGACTGTGCTAGATCTGTGCAGGTACAGGAAGGTGAATATGCCTCTATTTACTATTTTCAACTAAACCATGGCTACAAAGAGATACTTTACTGATGGAGAACTCCTTTACGCTCTCCTTACCTCTAGAATTGCATTTCCTGGCTGCTTAGAATTTCTTGTGTAGCAACCTCATGCTCCTGATTGGCTACTTTCTCCTGCTTTCAGTATCTCAATGTGTCACTTCACTCTGGATTGAATACTGCCAGATCCTTCAGCCTCAACAACTTTTTTGTGGACGGCAGTAAACAAATCCAGGGGTCCTAAGCTAAAATGGGTTCCTGGGCCAATAAGAAAAATCCTGTTAGGGTGCGGTCCATGTTGTTAAATTTAGGATGGGACTACACAGCAACTTTGTCTGGGTCCAAGATAACGTGGCCAAAGTTTGCTCTGTGTAGCTGGTACTTTCTCCCATATATCCTCTATATTTAGAGTAATGGTCCTAAACGGCCCAAATATACAACATGATGGCCCCAAAGTCCTCTATATACAGAATGATCGCCCCACAGACCCCTATAAACAATATGATGGTTTCACATCTCCTCTGTATACAGTATGATGGCTTCAAAGCCCTCTATAAACAGAATAATGTCCGCACAGCCCCCTAAGTACAGTATGTTGCTCCTATAGCTCCTCTATACATATTATGATAAGTCCCATGGTGCAGTATATACAGTATAGTGGCCCCCACAGCTTTCTGTATACAGTATGATGCCCTCATAGCTTTTTATACACAGTGTAATTGTTGGCATATGCAACAGATTAGGACTTATTATAAGTAAAAAGGAGGACTTTATGCTGACCTGACAATAGATGGCGATGTTTTGTAACGTTTCCTTCTGTTTAATGTATTGTATAAGAAATAGTCTCACTTGTAGTTTTCACTTTCATTTTTGTTCCTGTTTCCTGATGCAATGCTGAAATGACTGTGCATTTTCCTTTTACCTCATGTTGTTAGAAGTAAAAGCTTGTTATCCCATGCAGCCTGCTCTGTGTTTCTACTGCAAAGGTGTGGATTCAGAAGCTGTACAACAGTGATTGCCCTAGTGTTCCTCTAAATACAATATGATGGCCCCAAACCTTCTATATGCTGTATAGTGGCCTTAAAGCCTCTGTATGTACAGCATGATGGCTCCACATCTCCCTATATACAGTATGAAGTTCCCACAGCCATGGCTCCCTATATATATTATATTATATCACAACCCCCTCTATAAAGTACAATGATCCTACAGCTCTGCTATATTCATTATGATGGCCCACGCCTATTTTATGCACAGTTTAATGTTTCCAAAAGTCCCTTATATTTAGTAGAATGGCCCACAGCTCTATTTTATACAATATGATGGCCTCACAGTTTCATTATATACAATATTATGGCCCCACTGCCCTCCTATTTACAGTATAATGGCTCCATAGTTGCTTCCCAATATACAGAATAATGCCCTATAACTTCCCTATGTACAGTATTTTGGACACTAAACCCCTTATATACAATATTATGGCCCGGCAGTTCCTCTATACAGTATAATGACTCCAACGCTATGCCTTTATATAGAGTATAATGGTCCCTAAACCCCTATATACAGTATAATGGCCCTTCAACTAACTATATACAGTATATTGGCTCCACAGCTCACCTATATATAGTATCATTCTCTCACAGCCCCTTGTATACAGAATGATGGCTCCACAACTCCCTATATAAGGTATAATCACCCCACAGCTTCCCTTTGTACAATATAATGGCCATACAGCTCCCCTATATACAGTATGACAGCCCCACAGCTCCTCTATATACAGTAAAATGGCCCGACGGTTCCTCTATATATTTCCTCCTCCCCATGTGGCTTGTCTCCTGTCGGGCCCTGTAGATGCAGGCAGTTCCAGATGCACCGCGTGATGACATTCAACAGCACATTTAGAGACACTATGGGTCAGACACTGATCTGCATGAGAATCTGCGTCTAGGGATTATTTTAAATGAAATGAGGCATTACCAGTGTGAAACAAGTAACTATTACAGGACAGAAAAGCTGAACCAAAGTTTCTTTGCAAACACATTTGCTGCAGCTCACACAGCTCTGCAGGGAGACCAGAGAGCAGAGCCATTACACATCACAGTGATTTGTGAGTCCCGTTTATTAGAAATAAGCCCTGGAGGCAGACTCTCAGGGACGTCATTGTACGGCCCATAGATCTTATCAGCTCAACTACATGTAAGAAAAACGTGTATTTTCTCTTGAATAAGACATCGGATCGCAGATACCATTTTATTCAGCTTTATATGACCTACATGCCCATATAGACGGCTTAGGACTGGAGAATTGATCCTACTGATAGATTCCCTTTAAGGCATTTGGCACATGGGCACCACTGAACAGATGATGAAGGCAGCGTGCCGAAACGCGCGTTGGGGAGGGCGCTTGTCCAGGAGACCAGGAACATACTCTCTTGTAAGTTACACTTTACAATTTGTGAAATTATACATACATATTTTTGTGATACAATCTTTTCCTGGTCAAATAAATCCATGACGTGGATATACTGACACCTGGTGGTGTCTTTACACTTTGCACCTTATTTTTCACTTCATTTTGAATATATGTATTATAAGTAGTGCACTTTTGCAACACTGGTTTTATACACTTTATGCACTTTGCAATATACTCTTTTTTAGCTACATGTGTACACTTTTATTGTATATGTTGTGTTTTTTTTAGGTTGTACTTTTTACACTTTTTGCATTTTTTTATCCACATCATCCTCATATGTTTGATGGACATTGGCGCTCTAGTATGAGCATATCTATACTGGTATATATTCTGACATTATTATATTGTATATATTCTACATTATTTTAATCTGTGATATTTAAATAAAATCTATATTATTTTGTACCATATGGACTTATGATCGGTGTTTTCTCTGGGTTTTTGGCTTTTAGAGTAGAGATGGAAACTACAGTGGGTACGGAAAGTATTCAGACACCTTTAAA
Organism: Oophaga pumilio; assembly: GCA_009801035.1. Lineage (NCBI taxonomy): Eukaryota > Metazoa > Chordata > Amphibia > Anura > Dendrobatidae > Oophaga > Oophaga pumilio. The sequence continues at coordinate 30,009 of VIAB01030338.1, forward strand.
TTTTTCACTCTTTGTTTCATTGCAGTGTAGTGCACTGGTATGGTAGCACACTTGCGCAGAGATGAGGAAGTGACCCACAAAGTTCAAACACAAAAGTCTATTTAATGTGTTTCATTCACAGCATTAAATGTCCAACTCATATAAACACAAGTGTATAGCATTAGGGTTCTCTTCACACAAGTGCATAGCAATAATGTCCAGTTCATAGTGCTACATAATACACGGCATTTTTCCATTTCACAATCACTAAACACGCTGGACCTCCCTTTGTCCAGTATCCGTGGGCAACTGCAGCGCCGTGCCAAAATCTCTTTACTCACACTCACAGTCCATGATATCCTTCTGTTAGCAATCATTACACATGCCGGTCTTCATCTGACTAGTTACCATGGATGACAGCACCGATCCTCCGGATCGCATCCAGGAACCATATACTCCTGTTTGCAGTCGTTACACATGCCAGTCCTTCTCTGGCCAGTTATCGTGGACGACAGCACCTATCCTCTGGATCGCCGCCGGGAACCATATACTCCTGTTTGCAGTCGTTACACACGCCAGTTCTCCTCTGACTAGTTACCGTGGACGACAGCACCTCTGTGTATGCTGTGGGTGCCAGGACTTTGGCTCCGCTCTCTCCTGTGTCTCCTCACACATACCAAGCTCTGCAGAACCTCTGCTCAGCACTCTCACCTGCCAAATTGAAACTGGCCCTGACGCATTCATACCCTTTACTGCAGGTGTTTTAACCAAGAGAACCTGTGGCCTTCAGCCACATAGAAAACCCAGGCCTGGAATTAAACAGACTGCAAGCCTACCATCCTGCAGTCTGTTTCACAAAACAGCAATCCAGAGAAGGTTTTCCCTACATCTGCTTTGGACACTAGCATGTCCAAGGCTAGCACTTACTTTTGTTAATTCTAGTCTGCATTGCAGTCACGGCTATGCCCGTGACTGCCATGCACTGCTATGGCCTTCATACGCCTCCATACACATCCTGGGGAGAACAAACAGTGACCCCTACAGGTAACACTGGTCACTGCCTCACAGCATCCATTTGGTAAATTCAAAAAAAGTTCATTTTTTTTCTCATTAATGTACTCTGCACTCCATCTTGACAGAAAAATAACAGAAATGTAGAAATTTTTGCAAATTTGTTAAAAAAGAAAACCTGAAATATCACATGTTCATAAGTATTCAGACCCTTTGCTCAGTATTGAATAGAAGCAAACTTTGGAGCTAGTACAGTTTTTCACATCTGGTTTGGGGGATCCTCTGCCATTCTTCCTTGCAGATACTCTCCAGTTC
>VIAB01030342.1:17752-33487 GCA_009801035.1 Oophaga pumilio
CTAAGCATACACAGATGTTAATTTCACCGCACTCCCGATGTGACAGCATCGGGCCTTCCTCTAGTGCATAAATAAGGGAGAAGAGGTATTGGGCTGCAGAACTGTGGAGAGCTTTGTGGGTAAGAGAGATAAGTTTATATTGTACTTTATAGTGGATGGGTAACCAGTGCAATGACTGGCACAAGGTAGAGACATTGGTGTAGCGGCTGGACAGAAATTTGGCCCTGACTGCCACATTCAGGATGGATTGCAGAAGAGACAGTGTGGTGAGCGGGAGACCGATCAGTAGAGAGTTGCAGTAGTCCGAACAAGAATGAATAAGAGAGACAGTAAGAGTTTTTTTCCAGTTTCAAAGGTGAGAAATTCGGATTCTGAAGATGTTTTTAATATGGCGGTAACATGAGCGAGAGAGTGATTGGATATAGGGAATAAAGGAAAGTTGTGTTGCATTTACCCAATAGGGGTACTGTATAGAAAGAAGAAGGATGGATCTAGAAATGAACTTTGAGGAACCCCAACATTAAAGAAAAGAGGAGAAGAAGAGTATGATATAGTGAAGGAGCGCTCAGAGAAGTAGTAGGAGGACCAAGAAAGAGCAATTTCTTTGAAGCCTGTAGAGAAGAGCATAGTGAGGAGGAGTTGGTGATTCACAGTGTCAAATGCTGCAGAGAGATCCAGGAGAATCAGCAGAGAGCAGTGACCATTAGATTTAGCTGTTAAAAGATGTTTAGTGACTTTAGTAAGGGCAGTTTTAGTAGAGTGTAAAGAACTGAAAATGGATAAACCAGATGGTAAAGAGTTAGGAAGAGAGTTTTCTGAAAGATGGAGAATAAAATGAGAGTGCCCCAAGTGTTTCAGGAGTTTATAAATGAAGGGAAGATTAGAGACTATTCTGTAGTTAGCAGGGCAGTTCTGGGATTTTTTTTAGCACAGGGTTTATGACAGAGAAAAGATACTGGAAGTAAAGGAAAGGTTAAATATTTTAGTTAGGTGGGTAGTGATGGTTAGAGAGACGGAATAAAGGAGGTGTGAGGTAATAGGGTCACAGGTGAAGATTGTAGCCCAAGAAGTGGAGAAGAGCCTAGTAACTTCTAATGTGACAGATTCAAAAGGAGGAACGTGAACTTGAGGGGCGGGAGCGTAGGGCATCCGAGATTTAAGAGGATTTGGCGAAAATGTTCTGATGGATGTGTTTCCTTTTTTTTGGAAATAAGTGGTCAGATTATCAGTGCTGAGATTTGTGATTGGGGCCTGTACTTTAGGGATCATGAGGGATTGGAAATTTTCAATGAGTCATGATAAGTAGACTTGTTTGGCCAGATGGAGAGCAGTGTTATAAGATTTGAGCATAAACTTATAATGCATTAAGTCTTCTGCTGAAAGTGATTTTCTTCCTGGCGCTCAGTATGCATGGAGTACTGTTGGAGAAAATGTGTTTTCAGCATGTGACTGGGTTCCCATCGTGTGTGTCGGCTTTGTCAGCGTGTAGCAGCTGCTGCTTCATCCAGAGCACTTTCCAATTTCTTATTATAAAGTTACAATCCTATGTTTGGACAGGAGAGGGAGAAAATCTGAGCTAAGAATGATTGTAGATTGTTTATAAGCTGCTGGGTATTGATAGTACATAGATTTCTGTATGTGAGGTAAGTGAGGGTATCCTTAGCAGAGCAACAGTTTTTGACAGGAGAAAGAAAGAAGGTTGTGGTAAAAGAGTGAGAGAAGGGCGTTAATAAAGTTATACACTGAGCAGAGCTGGGAGAAGACCAGGTCCAGTCTATAATAACCTGTAGGCATGTAAAAACAAATTTGCAAAATGATAACCATTTGTTTAGAATAGTGACATATAGAGATGTAAAATGATGACAGATAGATGCGTAATATAATAACAGACATATACATTGATGGCAGATATCCTTGTAGAATGATAACAGACATAATATGATCTTTAGATATTTAGCAATAAGAAACATTTATGTTTGGGCACATATTTATGTAAAATTATGTTTATGGGCCAATTATGTCTTGCTGGTGATGTGAGCAGATGATTATATATGATAAATATTTCAGTGTTTGCATACATAATTCACAATCATCATACATCTGCTACAGCACTTCTTGGCACTTGTAGTACATGTACACTTGTGAGTATAATTCATTATTGCCTGTACTCTGGGGTGATGCTCAATATTTCAATAAGAACTTGCTTTTAACCATCTTTTCTTTTTAAAAACATAAATAGCAATAAAAGTATCTGCTGTAACCAGGATCCTTTATAAGAAATTAAGTGATATCTTGAGGGCAATTAAGCATAAAGTCTAAGGGTAAGTTCATTAGTCATTTTTATTCAGGCAGTCAAAAAGATGAGTTTTTCAAGTGGAAATCACTTCAGGAGACACTGGCGATTTCTTGAGTTTTTGATCTGAAGCCTTTTGTTAATGTTTTGTTACCATCACCTGAGCGTTACATTAAGGTTTGTTGGAATGAAAACTGAACTCTTTTTGGAGCAGAAACTGAGCAGAAGCTGAGAAGAAACTCTTAGAATCCTCCAATAAAACTCAAAACATCTTAAAATCTTGGGAGCTACCACTTAGATTGTGCTCCATAAACTACTCGATAAACTCACATATAGCCATTTTACTGTTTTCAAGCAATATTGTTGTGCCATTTTGTCACTTTTTTAAATCCTTTAGAATATGTATTTATAGATATTTTAAGTCATTTACAGTGGATCCCTTTCAAAATCCCTCTCAAAAACTGTTTCAAAAACTCTTAGAAAACTTTTCCAGTTAATTTGAAGGGAATACTGAAAGAAACTTCTCCAATCTAGGCATTGTCCTACCAAAAGGCTGCAAAAAAATGCTTCCAAACCTCTTCAAAACCTCTTCAGAATAACTGCAAGAAATGCTTCAGGAATAGAAAAATTCCTCTAAAAACTCCCCAAAACAAGAGAGATTCCTGAAACCTTTCTGCTAGGAAAAACTCATGGTTTTTTAGCCCCTGTATATATGGCCTAAACTAATGAATTAAACGTTAGCATTTTTTTTTTAGCTTTTCCAGTTTACTATTGTGAAGCATAGAGTGACTTTATAGCATAAAATGCCTAAAGAATGTGTTCACACTGAGACTTTTTACTGAGTTTTTGCAGTACTAACTGAGCGTGAAGTTTGCAAAGCCTCAAAAACTCAAAACTCCTTCAGAACTTGACTGAACTTTTGAAAGAACAAAAAAGCAAAAACTCAGCAAGTTTAAAAGTTAGTCTATTTAAGGGGAATCTGTCACCCCCTTGGATGTACCTAAGCTATTAATATGAGCATATGGGTACTAGAATACTTAAAATAATCATACATGTATGCCTCATATCTGCAGTGTTGTTCTTCAGAAATCATTTTTGAATCCTTTTTTGGTAATCCGTTCTTCCAAGCTCTGTGGCATGTTGTGCCTGTAAGAAAACTCATCCTCCAATCTTCAGCTAGGTGCCTGTTGCCTCCCATCAGTGTCACATGGCCCTGTGGCGTGTTTTGGTTGTCCCGTGTCTGTGGCCTGCAATTACAATAGTCCACCCTTCCATGGGTATTGGCTTCTTGTTTATTCTGCTCAGGTGCCGACGCAAATGAAGACCAAAGGCTGAGTTTCCATCCAGGCTCTGCCCGACCCGGAGCCTGGAAGAAAGTATTAACATAATGGATTAAAAGAGGATTTCTGAAGAACAAAACCACAGATATGAGGCATACTGGTATGATTATTGTAATTATCCTAGTACCTGTATGTCCATATTAATAGCTTAAGTACATACAAGGGGATGACAGATTCTTTTTAAACAACCTCAAGCATTATAGCTCAGTGCTGGGTTGTGTCATGATTTACTTCTATAACTTGGTGTGCACCTGCAAAATCAGTGGGTTTCCTTTGCACTTGAACAAATTGTGACGATTATAATTCAGATGTTCAAAATGGCATACGGGAAGCTGTTCAGTCCATTTAACTCAGATCTACCACTGGTTGCCATTTATAATATCAGTTTATTTCGCTCATAAACTTACTTTTGCACATTATTTGTAAGCTTTTTCATAAAACTGTATTGGGTACACATCATAGATTCCATATTACATATTGGCCTCTCCTCTTGCATTTATACTCCTAGGAAGGGGAGTTTTGAAGACAAATTAGCATATTCCTGTCCACTATGGCAATATACTAACTGCAACCAAACAAAAGGGAAGATACACATTTCGACATTAAATATCATCCATAGTTAGTAAGGCCGAAAAAAAGACATTTGTCCATCCAGTTCAGTCTATATTCCGTCAGAATAAATCCCCAGATCAACGTCCTTTTGAAGAACCTAATAACTGTAAGATACAATATTGTTACGTTCCAGGAAGACATCCAGAACTCTCTTGAACCACTCGAGTAAGTTTGCCATCTCACCACCTCCTCAGGCAATGAATTCCAGATTCTCACTGCCCTAACGGTAAAGAATCTTCTTCTATATTGGTGGAAAAACCTTCTCTCCTCCAGACGCAGAGAATGCACCCTCGTGACCGTCAACTTCCTTGGTATAAGCAGATCCTCGGAGAGATAGTTGTATTGTCCCCTTACTTATAAATGGTTATTAGATCGCCCCTCAGTCTTCTTTTTTCAAGACTAAGTAATCTCAACTATGCTAATCTTTCTGGGTATTGTAGTTCCCCCATCCCGTTTATTAATTTTGTTGCCCTCCTTTGTACTCGCTCTAGTTCCATTATATCCTTCCTGAGCACCGGTGCAAAAAACTGTACACAGTACTCCATGTGTGGTCTAACCAGGGATTTGTACAGAGACAGTATAATGCTCTCATCATGTGTATCCAGACATCTTTTAATGCACCCCATGATCCTGTTTGCCTTTGCAGCCGCTGCCTGGTACTGGTTGCTCCAGGAAAGTTTATCATTAACTAGGATTCCCAAGTCCTTCTCCATGTGAGATTTACCCAGTGGTTTCCCCTTCAGTATGTAATGGTGACATTGATTCCTTCTTGCCATGTGTACCTTACATTTATCATTATTAAACTACATCTGCCACCTTTTGGCCCAAGTTTCCAATTTATCCATATCCATGTGTAGCAGAATACTATCTTCTCTTGTATTGACTGCTTTATATAGTTTTGTATCATCTGCAAATATCAATATTTTACTGTGTAAACCTTCTACCAGATTGTTAATAAACATGTTGAAGAGACTATGTCCCAACACCGACCCCTGCGGTACCCCACTGGTCACAGCGACCCAGTTAGAGAATATACCATTTATAACCTCTGCTTTCTATCACTAAGCCAGTTACTTACCCATTTACACACATTTTCCCCCAGACCCAGCATTCTCATTTTGTGTACCAACCTCTTGTGTGGTACGGTATCAAACACTTTGGAAAAATCAAGATATACCACGTCCAATGACTCACCTTGGTCCAGTCTATAGCTTACCTCTTCATAAAAACTGATTAGATTGGTTTGACAGGAACGATTCCTCATAAACTCATGCTGACATGAAGTTAAACAGTTATTCTCATTGAGATAAATCCAGAATAACATCCCTCAGAAACCCTTCAAATATTTTACCAACAATAAAGGTTAGGCTTACTGGCCTATAATTTCCAGGTTCACTTTTAGAGCCCTTTTTGAATATTGGCACCACATTTGCTATGCGCCAGTCCTGTGGAACAGACCCCGTCGCTATAGATTCCCTAATTGTAAGAAAAAATGGTTTGTCTATTACATTACTTAGTTCTCTTAGTACTCGTGGGTGTATGCCATCCGGACCCGGAGATTTATCTATTTTAATCTTATTTAGCCAGTTTCGCACCTCTTCTTGGGTTAGATTGGTGATCCTTAATATAGTGTTTTCTTTGTCTCTCAGCATTTCACCTAGCATTTTATTTTCCACCGTGAATACTTCGGAGAAGAAGGTATTTAATTTATTAGCTTTTTCCTCGTCATCTACAACCATTCTTTCCTCACAATTTTTTAAGGGGCCTATACGTTCACTTTTGATTCTTTTTCTATTGATATAGTTGAAGAACAGTTTGGGATTAGTTTTATTCGCCTTAGCAATGTGCTTCTCTGTTTCCTTTTTGGCAGCTTTAATTAGTTTTTTAGATAAAGTATTTTTCTCCCTATAGTTATTTAGAGCTTCAACAGAGCCATCCTACTTTAGTAGTTTAAATGCTTTCTTTTTATTGTTAATTGCCCCTTTTACTTCTTTGTTTAGTCATATTGGGTTTTTCCTATTTCTTGTCCTTTTATTCCCACAAGGTATAAACCGCTTACCGTGCTTATTTAGGATGTGCTTAAACATTTCCCATTTATTATCTGTATCCTTATTTCTGAGGACATTCTCCCAGTCAACCAGATTAAGGGCATCTCTAAGCTGGTCAAACCTGCCTCCCTAAAGTTCAGTGTTTTTGTGACTCCCAGACAAGTCCCCCTAGCGAAAGACAAGTGAAACTGTACAATATTGTAGTCGCTATTTCCTAGATGCCCAATGACCTGCAGATTTGTTATTCTGTCAGGTCTATTAGATAGTATTAGGTCTAAAAGTGCTGCTGCTCTGGTTGGATTCTGCACCAATTGTGAAAGATAACGTTACTTGGTTATTAGCAGAAACCTGTTGCCTTTATGGGTTTCGCAGGTCTCTGTTTCCCAGTTAATATCCAGGTAGTTAAAGTCCCCCATAACAAGGACCTCATTATGGGTTGCAGCTTCATCTATCTGCCTTAGTAGTAGACTTTCCATGATTCGTGTTATATTTGGGGGTTTGTAACAGACCCCAATGAGAATTTAGTTACTATTTTTCCCTCCACGTATTTTGACTCATATGGACTCGACATCCTCATTCCCTTCGCTAATATCATCCCTTAAAAAGGACTTTAGACAAGACTTTACATAAAGGCAAACCCTTCTTTATCTCCGATTTTTACGATCCTTTCTAAACAGACTGTAACCCTGTAAGTTAACTGCCCAGTCATCTAGCCATGTCTCGGTTATTCCCACTATGTCATAGTTACCTGTAGATATTTCTGCTTTTAGTTCTTCCATCCTGTTTGTCAGGCTTCTGGCGTTTGCAAGCAAGCAGTTTAGAGGATTTTGTTTTGTTTCAATCTCCTCCCTGTGGATTGTTTCGGAAATTTTCTTACCTCCCTTCCGAATATGTTGTCTTGGGTCTTCTTTTCCGCAACTCATATCCTTCATCAGTATATTTTCTGGCTTCATGTCTGTGTCTAATGTTTTTCTACCCGTCCCCTCTTCTTGTAGTTTAACACCCTCCTGATGTGTATTGAGTCTTCTGGTGAATGTGTGTTTCCCAGGTTTGTTGAGGTGTAGTCCGTCTCTGGCGAGGAGTCCGTCGTACGGGTAATTCACACCGTGTTACAGGAATCCAAATCCTTGTTGCCTGCACCATCATCTTAGTCAGTTGTTCGCATCAAGGATCCTGTTCCATTTTATGCCCATCTACTGGAAGGATAGAAGAAATAAACTACCTGTTCCTTTACTTTCTTCCCCAACTCTTCAAAATCCTTGCAGATTGTCAGTAGGTCCTTCCTTGCTGTGTTATTGGTGCCAACATGTATCAGAAGAAATGGATGGACGTACTTGGAACTGATGAGCTTTGGTATCCTATCAGTCACATGCTTGATCTTCGCACCTGAGAGGCAGCATACTTCTCTTGTGGTTATGTCCGGTCTGCAGATGGCTGCTTCTGTGCCTCTCAATAAATGGGAAACTACCAATTTCTCCCAAGCTAGTTTGATAAGATGTTAGTGTTAGACTTTTATTCTAAATTAATTCACAAGACAGTCATGTGATCTAGTAGTATTTATGAGCCTTTAAAATAAAATGGAGGGATAACGCAATCTAATGGATATACTTAATTATATGCTATCTAATATTGGGTCATGAAGGGGTTAACAAAGAGAAATACATTCTCCAAATATGCAAATCTCAGTCATCCAAGTCCACATATTGCAAGCAATGATATATTCAATATTAAAAGTATAATCAGATGCTTCCTCATGCCAAATACAAAAGTATATATTATATCCACATCATTCACAGATCAAGCTACAGCCCAAAAACCTGATATCACCTAGATGTCACACCTAGTGTTCATTTGTTTAATAAGTGGAACATACTTCCACCAAAAATGTTATTCTCATTTGCTATACCATAATTATAAAATCATTATCAAAATACCGTTACCCGCCTTTAAACCTAAAGAATTGGCATCAAATAATCTTAAATCGACTCATGAACCCAACTCATATGTACGTACATATATTTATAGTTAAGTCCAGAAAAATTAGGCAGTGACCAAATCTCCATGATTTGGCCTTTGCATGCCATTAATTTTTATTTAAAATTAAACAACTGAGATGCAATTGAAGTGCAGGCTTTCAAGTTTAATTAAAGGGACTGAAAAAAAATATCCTGTGAAACATTTAGGAATTGCAACCATTTTTCTACAAAGGCTTCTTATTTCAGGGGTTCAAAAGTAATTGGACAAATTAGCTTTACTATAATTAAAATGTTAATTTTTAATACATTGAGGAGAATTCTTTGCTGGCAATGATTGCTTGAAGTCTGGAAGCCAAATACGACATCAAAGACTGAGTTCCATCCTTTACTGCAGCTGACATCAGTTGTTACTTGTTTGTGGGTCTTTCTGCCTTAAAGTTTGGCCTCAGCCAACTCTTTAACATTTAAAGGCCAGTGTTACAAATAAATAATTAGCATCAGCAATCACATTGCCATATATAGGCCAAATAAATATTTTTTCTGTACCACTGTCTAGAAGTGTGGCAAACAAATAATTGTCATCAACCATCTCATTGCCATTTAAAAGCCAAAGAAATAATTTTCCTAAACCGGTATGTTTTATAGTAGCCTGGGAAATAAATAATTGGCATCTGGCATCTCATTGCTATTTCTAAGAAAAAAATGTCATAAACCAGTATATATTTTATTCAAAAACCTATATACCAAGGCCAACACCCACAGATACAGTGCCTTGCGAAAGTATTCGCCCCCCTGTAACTTTTCAACCTTTTCCCAAATATCATGCTTCAAACATAAAGATACCAAATGTAAATTTTTGGTGAAGAATCAACAAGTGGGACACAATTGTGAAGTTGAACGAAATTTATAGGTTATTTTAAATTTTTGTGGAAATACAAAAACTGAAAAGTGGGGCGTGCAATATTATTCAGCCCCTTTAACTTAATACTTTGTTGCAACACCTTTTGCTGCGATTACAGCTGCAAGTCTCTTGGTGTATGTCTCTATCAGTTTTGTACATCGAGAGATGGAAATTCTTGCCTATTCTTCCTTGGCCAACAGCTCGAGCTCAGTGAGGTTGAACAACAGTTTTCAGCTCTTTCCACAGATTCTCGATTGGATTCAGGTCTGGACTTTGACTTGGCCATTCTATCACCAGGATGCGTTTATTTGTGAACCATTCCACTGTAGATTTTGCTTTATGTTTGGGATCATTGTCTTGTTGGAAGACAAATCTCCGTCCCAGTCTCAGGACTCCAACAGGTTTTCTTCAAGAATGGTCCTGTATTTGGCTCCATCCATCTTCCCATCAATTTTAACCATCTTCCCTGTCCCTGCTGAAGAAAAGCAGGCCCAAATCATGATGCTGCCACCACCGTGTATGACAGTGGGGATGATGAGTTCAGGGTGATGAGCTGTGTTGCCTTTACGCCAAACATATCATTTGGCATTGTTGCCAAAAATTTCGATTTTGGTTTCATCTGACCAGAGCACCTTCTTCAACATGTTTGGTGTGTCTCCCAGGTGGCTTGTTGCAAACTTTAAATTACATTTTCTATGGATATCTTTGAGAAATGTCTTTCTTCTTGCCACTTCCAAAAAGGCCAGATTTGTGCAGTGTACGACTGATTGTTGTTCTATGGACAGACTGTCCCACCTCAACTGTAGATCTCTGCAGTTCATCCAGACTGATCATGGGACTCTTGGCTGCATCTCTGATCAGTCTTCTCCTTGTCTGAGATGAAAGTTTAGAGGGATGGCTGGGTCTTTGTAGATTTGCAGTGGTATGATACTGCTTCCATTTCAATATGATCGCTTGCACAGTGCTCCTTGGGATGTTTAAAGTTTTGGAAATCATTTTGTATCCAAATCCGGCTTTAAACTTCTCCACCACAGTATCACGGAACCTGCCTGTTGTGTTCCTTGGTCTTCATGATGCTCTCTGTGCTTCAAAAAGAACCCTGAGACTATCACAGAGCAGGTGCATTTATACGGAGACTTGATTACAGGTGGATTATATTTATCATCAGTAGTCATTTAGGACAACATTGGATCATTCAGAGAACCACAATGAACTTCTGGAGTGAGTTTGCTGCACTGAAAGTAAAGGGGCCGAATAATATTGCACGTTCCACTTTTCAGTTTTTGTCTTTCCTCAAAAATTTAAAATAACCAATAAATTTCTTTCAACTTCACAATTGTGTCCCACTTGTTGATTCTTTATCAAATATTTACATTTGGTATCTTTATGTTTGAAGCATGATATGTGGGAAAAGGTTGAAAAGTTCCAGGGGGCAGTATACTTTTGCAAGGCACTGTAGTACTGCTAATCAGATAATCTCCATATGTGAGTGCAAGGATGTATACAGAAGGTTCAGTGCAAAGATAATGGAAAACATATGGAGGAAAAAGCACAAAAAAGAACCAAATTAATAAAAGTGAAAAACTTAATTAGAATAGCAATAAAACATGATATAAAAATGTACAGAAAAAATAACAGGGAAATGACAGTGGTAAGCCACAATGTTGGAACCACAGTATTCAACAGGCAAACAGAATCACAGGCCAAGTAAACAATTATTTATTTGTAGGTCCGCACAAAAGTAAAAGTGCATTGTGCTAAAATGTATACTCGTGCAATTATTGTCAATGGAAAATATGTCCAATATGTAAAAAATACACTGGGGGCACAGGGAAAATCCTTAGTGGCTAGTTGCTGCAATTAGAAGAGAAATGCAGAGCGAAAGACCATAAAGACAAAGTACATGTGTGCCCGAGTGTTTACCTGAGAGGACTGTGGTTCCATCCACCCCAACGAGCATTTCAGCGTGGTGCCTTCTTCCGAGGGTCCCTGGTGAGAGATCAGCCTAAAACTGCACGGGGTGAACTTGTTAATGTTCTCAAGGCAGCTGGGACCACAGTCACCAAGAAAACCATTGCTAACACATTATGCCGTAAAGGTTTATCCTGCAGTGCCCGCAAGGTCCCCCTGCTCAAGAAGGCACATGTGCAGGCCTGTCTAAAGTTTGCCAATGAACACCTGGATGATTCTGTGAGTGATTAGGAGAAAGTACTGTGGTCAGATGAGGCAAAAATTGAGCTCTTTGGCATTAACTCAACTCGCTGTGTCTGGAGGAAGAGAAACGCTGCCTGTTATGATTCGGTAGCCGAGGAGGACAGCAGCAAAAATAGACAGGCAACCAGACACCGGAGAGGTTGGTAACTAGCGGATTGCAGACCCCTAAACTGACAGCACAAATAGAAGCAGCCGTGGGACGTGCTGACTGTGCCCTAGATGCCTCGATACAGCCGGAGAGACAACTAAGCCTAAAGACAGAAAGAGAAAAGCTAACTGCCCCGGAGTAGAGCCCCCAAAGGAATAGGTAGCCCCCAAACATATATTGGCGGTGAGACAAGATGAAATACAAACACAGGCAGAAAATAGAGTGAGCAAATGCTGGGGCCCAATCTGTCTAGATAGCACAGGACAGGAGAGAATACTGTCTGCAATCCGGCAAAAACTCTAAGAAAAACTCCAACATATATACAAAAATACTGAGACCACACAATCTCTCCCCTGCTAGATCAGAACTCCGGTGTGACTGGTAGCAAATAAGCGGATACTGATATAACAGGGATCTGAAAATACCAAACAATATCAAATGAGAAACAGAGGCCAGCACAGGCCCCAGCAGGGAAGCCTGGCTGTACAAACTCCAGGAGGGCAGAAAACTGAAATAGACAAAAACGAATGCCAAAGAAATAAACAGCAAGTAACTTATATGAAAGTTGCAGGACAAGAAGGAAGCAAGCTGACTTCCAAATGGGACCAGGAAGAGCAACTTAACACCGGCGAGAATCATAGGAAGGTTACTCCCTTAAATCTCCCCAGTCATCAACACCAGATTGCCAGTCATCGCTCCCAGCTGATGAACCTTTGACAGCCAAAGCAGCTTCATTACTATCAGCAGCCACCAGAGGGAGCCCAAGCTCAGAAGTCAAATCCAGAGCGTTCACAACAGCTGCCTATTACCCAAAGAACACCGTCCCCACTGTAAAGCATCGAGGTGGAAACATTATGTTTTTGGGGTGTTTCTCTGCTAAGGGCACAAGATTATTTCACCGGATCAATGGGAGAATGGATGGAGCCATGTACCATAAAATCCTGAGTGACAACCTCTTTCCCTCCACCAGGACATTAAAAATGGGTCACGGCTGAGTCTTCTAGCAAGACAATGACCCAAAACATACAGCCAAGGCATCAAAGGAGTGGCTCAAAAAGAAACACATTAAGGTCATGGAGTGGCCTAGCCAGTCTCCAGACCTTAATCCCATAGAAAACTTATGGAGGGAGTTGAAGCTCCGAGTTTCCAAGCGACAGCCTCTAAATCTTAATGATGTAGAGATGATCTGCAAAGAGGAGTGAACCAAAACTCCTCCTGACATGTGCGCAAACTGCATCATCAACTACAAAAAAAAGTCTGACTGCTGTGCTTGCCAACAATGGTTTTGCCACCAAGTATTAGGTCTTGTTTGCCAGAGGGATCAAATACTTATTTCTCACTGCAAAATGCAAATAAATTTATATAATTTATACAATGTGATTTTCTGGATTTTATTTTTGAAATTATATCTCTCTGTTGTGAACGTGTTGGAGACGACTTCGGGGCTGAAGCTCCCTCTGGTGGTTGCTGAGGGTATTGAATCTATGTTGAACAGCAAAAATCCACCATCTGCAACTGACGATTGGTTATCAGGTGGTACGGACTGGCCTGATATAAGTGAGCTGACCTCCCATGGTTCTTGCCGGTGATCAATTGTTCTTCCTGGTCTAGGTTGGAATTCAGCTTGCTTTTCTGCTGTCTCCTGCTTGCATTCAGATAAGTCACTTTCAGTTTTTTTTACTGTGGTTTGAATTTCATTGTTTTTTGCTGCATTGCTTTTTGAGTTCAGCCGGGTCCCCTTTGGGGGGGCTTGGGCTGGTCTCCGTTCTCTTTTTGTATTTGTTCATTTGCTCAGTTCTTGTGATATTTTACTGCTGGGTAGCTACGTGTCCACACCAGAGATATAGGTGGTCGAGACCGTGTGGTCTCAGCATTTTTGGATTCAGAAGTGTTGGAGTTTTTCCTAGAGTTTTTCTGTGTTGCAGACAGTATTCTCTCCTGTGCTGTCCTATCTAGACAGTTTTGGGTCCCAGCGTTTGCGCAATCTATTTTCTGTCTGTGTTCGTGTTTTCATCTTGTCTAACCGCCATTATATGTTTGGGGGCTTCCTATTCTTTTGGGGCTCTACTCCAGGGCAGTTAGCTTTCCTCTTTCCATCTTCAGGGATAGCTATGTCTCCAGCTGTGATGAGGCGTCTAGGGCACCGTAGGAATGTTCCACGGCTACTTCTAGTTGTGCAGTTAGTTTAGGGGTCTGCAACCTATTAGTTTCCAACCTCTCTGGTTTTTGGCTGTCTATGCGGTTTTTTGCTCCTGCCTCCTCAGCTACCAAAACATAACATCTCTCAATGTTAAAATTGACCTACCCTTAAAATTATAGAATGTTCATGTCTTTGTCAGTGGGCAAACTTACAAAATCAGCAAGGGATCAAATACTTATTTCCTCCACTGTATATATATTGTGGTATGGCAACTGCCCATGTGGTTAATGGGAGGTATGTATCACAGAGGTGCGTGACCCTGTGATGGAAGATTTGGATTGTTTTGGCTCAGTAGATCTGCTGCTGAGGTTTACTATACATTGGGAAGGCTTTCAGGTGACTTGGAGAGATGGGTGGGTCCAGTCACCTACATACCTTACCCCAGCGGGTGTGTATGAACACCCAAGATGGAGCCTGTGTGTGTGCACAAGCTGCAGTGCTGGCTGGTGTGAGCCAGGGTGAGGAGGCCTTTGAACTACATCCAGAGAGGACGCCTCTGAGGATAAGAGGTATCCGGGAACTGGTGCGGTAATCACGAACAGTTGCACAGGTTGCTGCTTGTTACCAAGTACCTGATATTCGGTTTATGCTGTGTCTGAATAAACCGAATGGACAATTCTTTAACCCTGAGTGTCCCAGCGTATACCTCAACGATCAGCCAAGTGAGTACTCCCTGTCCACAGATAGTGGAGATACATCACTATATATATACATAATTATATATACATAGTGATATTAACACAGCAGAACTTTGGTACAATTTCAAAGCATTTAAAAAAATACATTTGAAGTCTAAAATCATGAAGGCATTGTTCATGGTAGCCTGAAAGCTCTTAAGAGTGCTTCCACTGATTTAGCGCTAGTCACTCCATCTACCGGATTTCCACGGGTTGCCTTGTTTTTCATGCTTCAACTCTTGTACAGGGATCTAACTTGGTTTTGAGCCACAGGTAGGTTGCTGGCCAGTGGAGAAAGGAGGCGGCAAGAAGGGTTATTATGCGATTTGTGCATTTTGCCAGGCTATTAAATCACATGGGAATTTGGGAGCAACATTAGGGGAAATTTATAAATTTTTGTATATCCGGAAACTGCTATAAAATTTTAAAAAATCTAACTTTTTGGTGCACTGTATAGTGGCTGCTGTCAGTTACTGCACATCCGATACCTATTCAAATCACCCGTCTGTGATCACTGTCCTGTTCAGCTCTGCAGCTGAGCAATTACCACCACCACCACCATCAGGAGCAGCTGATTGGGGGATGCCGGGTGTCGAACACCCACCAATCAGAATTGATGACCTATCCTAAGGATAGGCCATCAATGCAAAAGTCCCGGACAAACCCTTTACCTATTTTATATGCACAACGCTAGCTTATCTTTGGGTAGTAGCTTGTGTGAATGAAATGATGGGAATGGGTAAAGTGGTGCCAAACTATAAAAAAATGCTAAAAATTTTACTTTGAAGCTTGTCTCTTAATCTAATAAATATTCTTTTCAAATAGGATGCACATTATAATAGTCTTTTAGACTGGAAATTAAATAAACAATATTTTGGTCTTTGATTTTGCACAGTATTGTAACTAATGAATACTACATATTGCAAAGGACATCAAAACATATGACATTTAAAAATGATAAATGCACCGAGAATAAAATGTGATTTCATTTTCCAAACACTCACTGCATATTTATATTTTTCTCTAGCTTTACATATTACACAGAATAAGCCTGAATATGCACATAAAATCACATGCTCAGAGCTGCTGAGAAATACTGTATGTAGGACAATATAATGCTAATTATTCACTTAGATTTTTTTAGCGGGATTCATTCTGCCTAACAGATTCATACTGCTTCACCCAAACCACTAGGTAGTTCATATGGTGTAGTATGAAGTTTATATTTTGATTTCATAGAAGAGGAATGGGATGAGAACCACTAACCTCCTGCCATGAAAAGACAAATAAGATAAATGGTTGACATAGGGTTACACTATTATCTGT
>VIAB01030346.1:0-10265 GCA_009801035.1 Oophaga pumilio
TTCACAGAAGCCCAGTTGGATGCCCTGGAAATTGGCCTCAGAGTTTCTGTTCCCAGGAGAAACCTAAAGCAAACTTCGGTGCTTTATTATCTGTTTTCTGGGGAACATACCATACAGGCCATTTAGGAGGCCTGGTGCTTTATGAACTGTGTTAAGGATGCTATGTGGCTAGCCAGAAGATGCCTGGTCATCAACTGGGAAAAGATGTCCATCCACGTCTGCCGCAGGCTAGTCCAAAGCCTGCTCTGCGACATTAACATCACGTCAGTGAAGAAAAGGACTGATATCCCTCTCCTTCCCCTTTTCCTCTCAATGTGTACCATATGTACTTTCTTCCTCCATCTCCACCTAGTCACATGCAAAGCTACCTCTTTAATTGTGAGCAGCGAGCATAGAAACGGTATGGTTACACTGATTATGGCGTCATCACCGCTCACCATCTTGGTTGATTCCTCAAAGTTCTTGTGGAAACCTCACAAATGTCAGACATCCATGCCCACTCATCGGTTGACATGTGCGGATGCTGACTGGAGAACCTACGGGCATGTTGTAGCTGGTATTCAACTACTGCCCTCTGCTACTCACAAAACCTTCCCAATATATGTAATGTGGAGTGCACAAGGCGATGTTGCACACCAGTCTGTGAGATGGCACTTGCAAGTGCTGCTGCAGCACTGCCAGACCGGCAGTAGCTGACTTGCAGAAATGGGTGCGCACATAGCATATCTTCACAAGTAGCTCAGGCAAATCTGGGTTGGTTATCAGAGACCGCTGAACCACGTTTGTGAGGTTGCCAAGTTTCAGAGCCGCCACTAGGTTATGGCTGTTATCACACACGACCATACCTGGTTGTAGGTTCAGCGGCAAGAGCCACAGATTTGTCTGGTCTTTTATACCTTTACACAACTGTGTGTCGATGTGCCATTTGTCACCTAAACATATCCCAGTTTCAGCAGAGCCTATTGCCGCTTCATCAAGGCAGTGCTTGCAGCTTGTGACTGATATGGATGACGTGTTCCAAGATGATAATTCGGAGATGGAGTAGGAAGGGGTGCAAGAGTGGAGGAAACCCTGATGTAACTGGCTCCCGCAATCCTCAGCGTCAGTAACGTGTGCCGTCCCAGGGTCTGACTCGGTCCCGGCCTCCACAAGGTTCACCCAGTATGCTGTCAGGGAAATGCAGGGTTCCTGGCCACAAGCACTTGTCCTCGTGTCAATCGTTAAGTGGACATTCCCAGTAATTGGTTGGCTAGGGCACATGTGATGCTATTGTACACGTTCTGGTATAAGGAAAGGAAGACACACAGGGCGAAAAAGTGGCGGCTGCGGTCAGAGAACCGGGGGACGGCTGCCGCCATGAGGTTGCGGAAAGCTTGAGTGTCCACAAGTCTAAACAGCAACATTTTCCAGGGCAAGCAGTCTGGTAATGTGCCCATTTAGTGTTTAGGCATGTGGGTATTTTCTTTTGCGTACCAAGGCCAGGGGTAGGGACAGCTGAACGCTGTTTTGGGCCAAGGAATTGGACGTGGTTGCTGATGGTGTTTGCGAATGTGCAACAACAAATGTAGGGTGTGAGGCATCCATGTCAGCGCCCTGGACAGGGGATTGGCAAGCAGTCAGCAAAGAGGAAGAGGCAGAGATGTGACCCACAGACATTGTGTACCCAGAGAAAACCTCTCGCGCTGCTAGCGGGGATCTCACCGAGGTCACCACAGTTCAGCCTGACTGGGAACGGAACCTCAGTCACCGGATGTAACCTCGATGACATCACCACCGGTCACTGATACTGCGCTCGCAGCCGCTCAGTCACCAGCGGTTCCCAGCCTAGACGGTCGCATCTTGTCACTAACCAGGTTGAAAACTGTTTGTCCCCCAGACATGGATTACGGCATGGGACAGAACGATGGAAAAGTATATGTGAGGCAGTGACCGGGATTATTTACGAAGGACGTTATATTTCCCCCAGAATGTGTAAAGAGACCTATTAAAACCATTGGAGTGCATTGCAGTCACACACACAGCTGCGGCTGCAATGCAGGAATGAAGGTGAGCAATGTCCTGGTCAGACTACCTGGCTAAGGCAGATTAAGTAAAATCCGGCAGGGCCTTCATTTCTTGGAGGAGGTCACAGGTGGCAGTGGGGCGGCCTCCTCCCTCCAACCCAGGTTTTCCAGTGGCTTTTGCCACAGGTCTTTAAAACTCCTGCACTAAGGAGTTAGTGTGTTCTATGTTTGGACCCTGCTAGGAGCATAGCAGGAAAGCTCCACAGGATTGTGTGTAGCTGAACCCACGCCTGGGAAGGCTCTGCACCTGTCAGGCTCTGTTCGGCCCGGCGTGGCCGTTGTCCCCGGCAACCGTTGTTGATGGACTGATGTTAACCCAGCTGCGTACCGGAGGACTTTTCTGTTTAACCCGTGAGTTGCTGAATAAAAGCTGTTTAATTTGGACTTGCTTGGGTCACTGCCTCAGTTACTGCACGGTGTGAACACTGCCGCCTTACATATGGTATATTGTTTTTTTTATTTTAGTTTTATTACAGGAGATCGAGGGCTTTGTTGGAATTTGGCGAGGTAGTAAGTATGGTTTAATTAAGAATATTAAAGGAGTCTGTGTCATTTTTTCAATTAAAGGACTTTTTTCTGGGTGTCTGTGTTTTCTTACAATGTGACTATGGGGTTAGTAATAGGGGTGTCTTATTGATGCCTCTCCATTACTAACCTCGGAACTTGATGTCACCTGACAATACAAAGGTGAAATCAACCCCAACTATCACCCCACTTGCCACCCTTACAGGGCAAGTGGGAAGAGCTGGGTAAAGTGCAAGAATTGGCTTGTCTAGTAGATGTGGCTTTTCTGGGCAGCTGCAGGCTGCTATTTTTAGGCTAGGAGGAGCCCCCAGATGTCTGCTTTAGCAAGGCTGGTTGTCAAAAATGGGGGGGGGGGCAATTCTATTTTTTGTAATTATTTAAATAATTTAAAAAACAGCGTGGGGACCCCTCTATTCTTGATAACTAGCCTTGCTGAAACTGACAACTGAAGATTGCAGCCCCCAGCTGTGAGTTTTGCCAGGCTCGTTAGCAAAAATACAGGGGAACCCACGCAGTCCCATCAGCTGACACCAGTGATCGGAGGTAAACTTTATATCTCAGATCACAGCTGCTCGCTCACGCCATCTTTTGACAGCGTGAGAATCGCGGCTCTCTGACCGGCGGGGATGATTTTACCCCCGATCAGAAGCCGTGTTTGCCACGCTTTTATGGACATGACAGTGTGGCAAACACTGGATGTTCGGGCCCCCGATTCAAGTGAATGGTGTCCGGGTTTGGGTACTAATCTAGTAACCGAACCCGAACATTTTGTAACTGTTCAGGCGAACCCACCGGACCGGAACATCCAGTTATCCACTCATCTCTAATAAAGCATTTAAACAATGGGAGAAAGGCCCATATGCACTTCTTGTGAATAAATGGACAAAGGACTAATGGCATTCTTTCCCCAGGATGGATTGGAGAAGTTTCCACCACATGGTTCACAAATTTTCATTAGCAAAGGTCTCCAAGGTGTGAGGCAATGACAGGTGTTATATGCGAGGGTCGCTATGTGTCCCCAAGGATGTGGACGGAGTCCTATTAGACCCGCTGGAGTGCCTTGTATTCACAGCAGGACACCTGCGAGTCACGAGGCAAAATAAAAGTGTGGACCTGGTCAAGCCATTTGGCCAAGGCAATGTTCAGGAAAACCCATTAAGGGCTTTTATTTTTTAAGTGGGCCACAAGATGGTATTGGGGCCATCTGCTTCCTCCTGGCCAGGGTTTACAAGTGGCCTATGGCCACAGAATCCACTTTAAAAACCCTGCAGCAGAGGGTTGGGTGTGTCAGTCTTGGTTTGCAAACTTGCAGAGCAGGAGGCTCTGCAAAGCTTCAGCCTGTGTGAATTAACACGGAGCCAAAGGGCCTGGCACCCCTCAGCATGACAAGGCGATGCAGTTATCCACGGCAACTGGTCTCGGTTACGGACTGTCTCGTTTCCCGGCTGTGATCCAGAAGATAGCATGTGCTGTTTATTTTGTGAGTTTTGGACATTAAATGTTTACTTTGAACTTTCCTGGGTCACTGCCACATCACTGCACAGTGTGAACACCGCTGCATTACATATGGTTGGAGAATTCGGGCCGTGTGAACTGAGGCATACCCCAAAGCGTGCTGCATGTCAGTGATTAAGCCTGCAACACTACTGCTCACCTGCTGACAAAATGGAGGAGCTTTTGAAGAAGTTGGTCCTCACTCAGCAGCGGCAACAGGAGCAGCAACAGCAGCAGACAAATAACATGTTGATGCAGCATATTGCAGCCCTGCGAGAGGCGGCCCCACCAGCGACCACGTTCCGATAGGAGGCCGAGTACAAAATCTGGTCAGCATTGAGGAAGATGAGTCTGGATGATGATTTGGAGGCTTTCCTCACCGTGTTTGAACACACAGCAGAACAGGAGAGCCTGCCAAAGACCCAGTGGGCTGAAGTGATGGCCCCCTTCCTGACAGGAGATGCACAGCAGGCCTACCTGGACCTCAGTGGGGACAATGCACTGGACTATGAGAAGCTGAGAGGTGAAATCCTTGCCTGACTGTGTGGGCCCAACAGGTGTTCCAATGGTTCTCTGCGGAGTCTCGCCCTGCCAGGTCTCAGGCATATGACTTGCTGCAGCTTGTAAAAAAATGAGACCTTAACCCCTCTCTAGATGGTAGAGAAGAGGTGAGCAACCGGCTGGTGAGGGCTCTGCCAGCAGTCATACTGCGTTGGGAGGGGCAAGGGGATTCGGGTACTCTGGACCAGGTGGTTGGACTGGTTGAACGGTATACGGCCACTTAGGACTTTATACGGGATACTGCTGCACTTTGGCTGTCACGTCGGGCATCGCCAGCCCAGGAAAAGTCCACGACCCTCTGTTGGGGCTTGTAATCCTAGATATTGATTTTATATGGTTTCAATAAGTGTGTGTATGTATATTATGTATATATATACTGTACAGACCAAAAGTTTGGACACACCTCATTCAATGATTTTTCTGTGTTTTCATGACTATGAAAATTGTAGAATCACACTGAAGGCATCAAAACTATTAATTAACACATGTGGAATTATACATTACAGTTTACAAAAAAGTGTGAAATAACTGAAAATATGTCTTATATTCTAGGTTCTTCAAAGTAGCCACCTTTTTCTTTGATTACTGCTTTGCATGCAGAAAAGGTGAACGGATGGACTCTACACGCCTGGTTCCCACCGTGAAGCATGGAGGAGGTGTGATGATGTGTGGGCGCTTTGCCTAGGTTTCTTAGCTGGGGCGCATAAGGAAGATAGGTTGACAGTACGGCGTTCACTCTATTCCCATCCGGGACAGGTTTGCAGTTCAGCCCTGAGTGAACACAGCTGTTTAATGAGACAGCCAGAAGTAGCTGCTTGGGGAGTACAGACGGGGCTCTCAGTCTGGATCTGACTTCAGACGCTGTTGGAGTCTCCTGCGAACCTCATGCTGGTAACTACTGAATATATGTGTTGTTTTGGACCAGGCTGGTAGAGTCTGGTCCCTGATAGTGAGGGAATCTATCTATTTGTAGTAAGGAGCTGGAGAGGCTTAGGATTTCTGTTTATGATTTAGTTTTGCTCACATTTGTTTGCTGTGGACTTTAATAAAGCTGGTTGAGGCCAGTTTACACCAGAGCTGCTGTCGGTGAATGAACTGTTTTCTGTGCCACTCCGTCTGCCAGGACGGCGATCCCAGAGCTATATCCCCTGAAAAGCTTACACATGCTATTCCTTTGATTTCATTCCCCCAACCTGGATATAAACTACCGGAATTCCCCATAGCGTAAAGATGTCCCCATGCCTAAATCACGCAAAACCAACTCCGCAAATTCTACTAATAGGTCCTCCTCACTAACGGAAATTGACATCAATATATCTCCTGGACCTTTCTCTTCAGTGAAATCATCTAATTCTTCTATACCAGAGGGAGTCGAGCCAGAAACTATCCCAGCCTCTACAACTAGGATCCCAAATACCCCAAGTCTTGACCAGGCAGCCTTACTCTCACAATTCCAGACTATCCTACACTCTGAATTATCCAAAATTTTGGATAAAGTTAAGGAACTTTCCAAAGAGATTAGAGAACTGGGTTCCCGAACTTCTGATGTTGATGAAAATATGGACTCGACCTCCGCAGCCCTTATCACCCACTAAAAGGAAATAGAGATGCTTCACGAAGAGATTTACACCCTCAACAATAAACTAGAAGACTTTGAAAACTGCGCCCGCAGATGCAATATCCAAAACAATCACAGACCTCCAATCCACAATGATAGCTTTGTTTCAAGAACTCTTGCCTGGAATTTCTATTGATCGCCTCGAAATGGACCGTATCCACAGAGCTTTAAGTAAATGTAAGCCAGATGGTCCTCCACGCGACATCATTCTTAAATTACATTTTTACGAAACGAAAGAGCAACTCCTACAGGCGGCAAGGAATTCAGCACCTCTGAAATTTCAAGGCCATTCCTACAAACTTTTTTCGGACCTGGCCCACACTACCATAGCTAAAAGACAGTCAATGAAGCCATACCCAGAAATTCTCCGCTCTAAGAACATCAAATATCGCTGGGGATTCCCATTTAAACTGATCTTCACTCATCTGGATGTGTCCACACAGTCCTCTCTCCAGAGGGTGCTAGCCGCTGCCTTACTAAACTATGTCTCATGGAAAATTCCTCGCCCCTACCGGCTTCACCCTCATTTTCTCAAACCAAGAATTGTCAATCCAGGCCGCAAGACCGATCTACTCCCCCTTAACAATGTGTCCTATTCTCTGGTTTCCTACTTCAAACTGTAGGTAGCTAAATGGCTACCTCACATGGTGGTTACCCTCAACCACTGCTATAACCGCTAGATTGTTATTTCCCAAAGATTCGGATTTTTGCTTATTGAAATGTGTTTGTATAATAGGCATATCTGGAAGACTTCCCTGGCGGAGACTTTACGCTTCGCTTTTTTATTTTTATTGTTTCAGGTACCTTCACAGCGTATATCTCCGTCTTACATTTGTCCAACAGTACGCGAGAGCTCCGGTTATCCTTTAAGTTCAAGACTGAAAACCGCTTATTATCCTATCTCCAGGAAGGATAAGTGACTATGCGCAATGAATCTGTTATCGTTCATGGACCTCTATGACGGCATACTTGAGCCCTTGCCTAATACCTTATTGAACTATTATATTCTCTACAATTTAACGTTCATACTCTAAAGACATGTTGCTGCCTAACATTACTTGAAAAGAAGGAGACAGATGGCACCACATCAATATAGAGGTCAGGGATCAACCATATGCATAAATAAAATACATGAAAAAAGTACTCATAAATAAGGGATCAACCTCGACCAATAAGCTTTATTAATAGTTTAACAATTACAAAGAGGCATAGAAAGACACCACAATCTAAAAACATTTAAAAAGCCCATATGGCAGAAAAAGAACAGACCAAACATGGTCCTCCCCAGATAATAAATTGATGAAAGATAAAACCTTAAAGCACATACATGACCAAAATAATGAGTACAAATATGGGATATATTTCTGTCAATAATGAGGTGCAATATAACGCACAAAAACACACACAACGCTGCTTTATAACACAATATAAATATAAAGTATGCTGCCAGCTATGCCTTTGGATGGTAACAACATAATATGCATAAGACAAAAAGAGTAGAAAAGGCTTCAATCACATTAGCTCATTCAATAATGCATAGGCAAAGAGGAGATGCACATCAAAAATAATTAAATAAAGCCATTATGTGCTAAAAGGATCTGAGCCTTTCGCCCATAGGAGATGGACAAGCAAAAATAAAGCCCAAGATAACCAAATGGTCATGGGATGATGAAATAGTAGAGTGCTAGGTGCAATCCATGGGGAGGCTGAGGCCCCATAAAAAAGATATTTACCAGCTGTGAGGCTAGAGCGGCGTGTATGGACTCCACAGCGTGTATGTGTAACGAGATTTCCAGTTCTTCTACAGCGGATAGGACATGATAATAGACAGCTGAAATACTTTTTTCAGCTCCTCCCGCCTGTCGAACGAAGGCTCGACGAATGTGCCAAAAAACTGGCTGCTATATATTATGCTGTTAAAGCCACTGAGGATATTGTATGCTTCAGACCCCTCACTTTACAGACTCTGCATTCACCTTTAGTCCTTCTGCTCAGAGATACACTTCTATGCCTCGTTTTGGGTTCTGTGGGGCTATTTCAGTCTGCGGTGGTCTGCTGATCAATGTCAGTGATAGTTCATGCTTCCAGACTAGAGCAGCTGACCCCTTGATACCGTGTTTGTCCTCTGCCCGTTTACGCTGTTCCCGTAACCTCCCTTTCCTACCACCCCGCTTGTCTTAGTATTCGCTCCCTGTGCTTGGACCCTTGGTATGTGACCCGGCTTGTCTTCTGACCTGTTTTATTGTCTCTCGTCTCGGTTATATCTGCTCCTGTCTGGCTCTGACTTTTGGCTTGTATTTGACCACCTGAACTGATGTGACCTCTGGTACTTCTTGTCCTGACTCGGCTCATCTGACCACTCTTTTGCCACAGGGTGGCGCTTGTGCTGATGTTCAGTGGTATTACGCTATGTGTGCACCCTCTCTTCCCTCACCAGCATCCCCTGGTGGAGGTTGCACTATACTGCACGGCAGCAGCATTACAAGACCGAACATGACTGTGGAGAATTACCATAGATTGCCGAAACACAAATGTTCAGGATCGACAGCCATCCGGAAGACAGAGTCATCTTTGTTGATGGTTGTCGATTTTGTCTGGATGGCACCTATGTGACAGGGTTTACGGTTCTCGATGAGACCACAGGCACCTAGAGTCTCGTTAGGTTGCTAGATCACATGTCAACACAACGGGCTGAACTGGAGGCTGTCAAGGAGGTTCTCCTCCTTCAACCTTCAGGGAATCGAACTATACATAGCGACAGTTCATATGTAGTTTGCTCCCTCACCTTGAACCTGAACACATGGAATAGATGAGGATTCGTGGACAGCCAGAAAAAACCTCTGACCCACGTAATGGTCCTGAAGGAATTGTGGGAATGGGGCTTGGCACATCCGGCAGAGGCTGCAATTATTAAAATCCCAGCACACCAGAGAGGAGAACAGCCTTTGACCTTGAGGAATAACAAGGCTTTCCAATTGGCCAAATTTGCAGCAGTATCTGGGGTCCTTCGGGAACCAGGTACTGAACCATTTCCTGCATTCCAGATTGCAGTGAGACAGCTCAAACTCAAAGATGGACCTGTGTCATTTGAGGAGGGACAGGCTAAATATCCTCTTCTAATGACACACATCACAGATGCACAGCATCCCTGGATAATAAGTCAGGGGATCCTGTGTTATGATACTGGTACACAGCAACTTCCTCTACCAGTAGTCCCTCAGCATCTGCAGGCAGAGCTGACCAGACTAAACCACCAATTATTTGGACACCTTGGCAGGGACAAACTTCTGTCCCTCCTGAGGGACAAACTATACTGCTCTGGTATGTCCAAAATGGTAGAGGAAGTCACCCAACAATGACTGGTACAGAGGGGAAAAAAATATTTAATCAGCCACCAATTGTGCAAGTTCTCCCACTTAAAAAGATGAGAGAGGCCTGTAATTGACATCATAGGTTGTCCACTACTATGAGAGACATAATGAGAAAACAAATCTAGAAAATCACCTTGTCTGATTTGGCAAGATTTATTTTGCAAATTATCGTGGAATATAAGTATTTGGTCACCTAAAACATGCAAGATGTCTGGCTCTCACAGACCTGCAACTTCTTCTTTAAGAGGCTCCTCTGTCCTCCACTCATTACCTGTAGTAATGGCACCTGTTTGAACTTGTTATCAGTATAAGAGACACCTGTTCACAACCTCAAATAGTCAGACTCCAAACTCCACTATGATGAAGACCAAAGAGCTGTCAAAGGACACCAGAAACAAAATTGGAGCCCTGCACCAGGCTGGGAAGACTGAATCTGCAATGGGCAAGCAGCTTGGTTTGATTAAATCAACTGTGGGAGGAATAATAAGAAGGAAGACATAAAAGACCACTTATAATCTCCCTCGATCTGGGGCTCCACGCAAGATCTCACCCCATGGGGGTAAAATGATCACAAGAACGGTCAGCAAAAACCCCAGAACCACACAGGGGGACCTAGTGAATGACCTGCACAGA
>VIAB01030349.1:14329-33482 GCA_009801035.1 Oophaga pumilio
TTTCCTTTTTTGCCTGCTCTCCTCATCTACCAAATCATAACAGGTGGCGGCCGGTAAGTAGGAGACTACTGGCTTGGAACTTAGATTAGCTGCACCACTCTAACGTTGTAATAAAAAAAATGTTGGAGTGGCGCTGTAAGTATCTTGTGGATGGATATTTTTGTTGCTTGGATAGAGATCATGGTGAGCTAACAAAAGAGAGATGAACTAATCACTGTTGAAATGCAGTCAGGTGCTATACATATTGCTGTGTGCAGAACACATTCACATCTACTTGTTAAAAGGAGTCTGTCAGCACAGAATGACTGTTCAAACCATGCACGAGCACTCAGTGCACCCTTAGCAGGGCCAAGCATAGAAGTGTACCTTCCCACCCGATTGTTTACCATTTATCTCTTCCCGCTCTCTTCTCGGATTGATAGCTCTGGCTTATAGAGCCAGAAAATGGCGGAGAAAGATGGAAAACAAACAGGTGTAAAGCTGTACTTCGATGTCTGGCCACGCCAAGGGTACACTGAGCTTGTATACTTGGTTTTGTTTGTTTTTCATCTATCTTTCCACCCACCACTGGTGTCTCTAAAGCAAGAGCTGTCGCTCAAAGAAGAGGAGAGCAGAAATAGATGAAAAACAAGTAGGTGGGAAGGTGCACTGAACTGCTCGGCCACACCAAAGGTGCACCAGGCACATGTGCTTGGTATGAACAGTCATTTTGAGATAACAGCTATATGTCAGATCCAGGTCTATGGACCATGTACAATATCACTGTGTACGTAAAAGTCTGATCTATCAATACATCAAATTAATTCACCTGATTGGTAAATGCTGTATAGAGGAAAAAAAAAACAGAAACACCTCCGATTGGTGGTTTTTCAGTCACTACAACTCCCCTCCAAAAAGCAATAAAAAGCAATGAAAATGCTGTATTTATGAAACCCTCAGGTTTTAACACAATAAAAGAAGCCCTCACAGCTCCATGGATGGAAAAATGAGAACGTCATCGGTCTTGGAAAATGGCAACACAATTTATTTTTTTCATTACTTAGATAAGAAAAAATGGTCTTTAATTCAATGTTGAGACTTTATCCTGGCTGAGCAGTAAGCCATGGCCACATTTCAATCCACTTTTTCAAGTGCATGACTTGAAATTCAATATATTCTAGCACAAATGGTTAATAAATATGTCACATGAAAGACTGAAAAATATTAGAAACTACAGAAAAATGTGCCTAAAAAGTAGGAGCAAATACAATGATTAACATGGGCCTATGAGCCGAATTTAGAACATGATAACATGACGGTGCTCAGTGGCGCTCCCCACAGAAGTCTTGCTGCATCTGCACAGGTGTAGTAGCTTTTTATCTCATTCACGATGACATAAAGGCTCATTTTCAGTAGTCACTGTATTGTGTAACGTAATTCATTTTGGTTACATGTAATTCTTTCCTATATTTTACCTGCTCTGTAGAGCCTGAAAGTCCACCTGCCCATTAAAGTGGGTGGCCGAAGAAACGGTGACGATCCGAGCATTGAAATCACTTGTACCAGACTTCCGCAAAGTGTCCAGGAGGAGGTTTGTCAGTAAGAAATGACCTAAATAATTTACGCCAAAGTGCACCTCAAAGCCATCTTCAGTTATTCGCTCTGGGAAAAACATGACACCCGCTACAAGAAACAAAAAAAGTTACAGCAGATGGTGAGTGGGCAGAATTAGTTATTACATGAGATACAAAGTGGAATAAAACACAACTGTAATTAATATTTGGAGTAGAAAAGCATCTGTACTAAGTAATAATAGCCAGATTTCATAGAACAAACTACATACATTAATAGCTTAGACCTGATGGGGCTTGTGTACTTACCTTGAAAATCCATACCAGTACCGCATCATTTGCATATAGGGGGCCTTCCCTTGCGTCTAATTGACAGTACTCATTAGCATATCGGGGGCCTTCCCCCGTGTCTAATTGACAGTACTCATTTGCATATCGGGGGCCTTCCCCCGTGTCTAATTGACAGTACTCATTTGCATATCGGGGGTCTTCCCCCGCGTCTAATTGACAGTACTCATTTGCATATCGGGGGCTTTCCCCGTGTCTAATTGACAGTACTCATTTGCATATTGGGGGCCTTCCCCTGCGTCTGATTGACAGTACTTATTTGCATATCGGGGGTCTTCCCCAGCGTCTAATTGACAGTACTCATTTGCATATCGGGGGTCTTCCCCAGCGTCTAATTGACAGTACTCATTTGCATGTTGGGGGTCTTCCCCAGGGTCTAATTGACAGTACTCATTTGCATATCGGGGGTCTTCCCCCTGCATCTAATTGACAGCACTCATTTCCCAGAGCGAGAACTGTCTGAGTGCCACCGATGCGTGCACATGTGTACCGACATCGCCTGTCCCCAGCTGCGCACACAGTGATGGGGGCGCGGTCTTCCCTGTCTTCTTTCTGCTGATGCCGCTTCCTACACTATTACACCCAGAAGTGTAGGGAGCAGCTTCAGAAAACTCTCTGAAAGTTTAGTAGAGTAGGGATTGTCATCAGCACATGGAGAAGGACGAGCCCCGTCACAGGGACAGGCAATGTCAGTACACATGTGCATACAGGCCGTCAGCATTCAGACAATACTCGCTCTGGAAAGTGAGTACTGGCAATTAGACGCGGGGGAATGCGCAACTGAAGTGGCGTCACAGTGCAGCCAACTCTTGACCACAGGAAGGTTCTCCCTTGCCCCATTATTTCCATATGAACTAAAAGTTATTTTTTCAGACACAGTACCAGGTACAGTGCTAGTATGGTTTTTATAGGAGCTAGGCTCCCTACAAGAATATGCCTATTTAAAATGGATTTTGGGGTGACAGACTTTCTTTACCTTTATTTTCATGAACGTATACCTATCTTTTGTTCTTTTTTTCAAAATGTCCATCTTTTGTGATAGATTGGTGGCATATGGGTCCTTATTACCTATTGCTCAAAAATCCCATTGTGCGCTGTCCAGGAAGGAAGAATTGCTCATCTCCTGCTATAGAGAAGCACTGAGCCGGTACACAGAGGGCTGTATGGGTGTACAGACTTTCTAATGAGCCCATACAGCACACGGTGCGTGAGCTCAGAGATTCTACCTCCTGAGATGTGAGTGATTGCTGAGAGTCTGCCATATATGTAATGAACAGATGGAAATATTAGATAAATTCTAAATATTCTAGGTTTAGATGTAAGTCTTTAAATATACCGTCTAGTCTTTTATTTTTAAAAACTTTCCCTGGGTGGCTACATTTCCTTTCTATATTTCTTGCATAGATGATACATCACAATGTGAATGTTTTATTGGAATTTCGATGAACAGAAGTTGACGGAGATATATTATAGATTATTAAAGTCTCAGGAAAGTGATTTTGTACAGATCCCCTCCCCAGAGGCTGAGTAGTGACAGGGGAAATCCATACAGAGCCTAATCCGTGTGTGTATTATACAGACTTCTAGCAGTAACATGGATATGGCTACTAATGACGACGAGATGGCTCTGCTAATTCTGGCCAGTCAAAACAGCAAAGCTTGTCAGGGACAGAAAAAATAAAAAATAAATTGGCAGCTGTTTTGTGTGTTCTAGTTGCAAGTATGAAAACTGGAATAGTTCAATGTTTTATTTTTATGTGGACAATAATATACGGTAATTACCACCAAAAATATTTAAAAATGTAGCGATAAATTGGGTGTAATTATCTAATTATACACTCCGTTTAATTGACCATTACATAGATAGTGATTACTTGTATGTTTTGTAATTCAGCCAAAGGTGAACCCACAGTTTAATTCTTAGTTTCGAATGGATTTTGAAAAGACTCAGGCTGCTATTAACTTTTATGTACGTTTTTCATGGCGACGTTCTCTGTGATTTTAGAAGACCTTAATTTTCTTTCTGTAGTTTGGAATTTGTTAGCATTTATTGACTATGGGGTTTCTCAAATAAAGCGGTGGAGGAATAATAAGAAATCCAAAGAGCAGGTGTTAGCGAAATGGCAGATTGCCTGTAAAGTGTTGTTCTAGAGCAAATTAGTCGAACATTGGGCTTTTATATTACACAGATGAAAGTAGGCTGCGCAAAACGCAATCTGTCTGAAGGTTACCTATTCTCTGGAGTGCAAAATGGCGACAAATTGTCATAACGTGCCAAAAATATAACATAACAATTAGAATGGCGAAGTTGTGATAGGGGTAAAAGTATAACAAAAATACAAATGTTCTCATACCAAATGTATGTGGTTACTAAAAGGGATTATTTCTGAACAAGGGACCAAATGAAATTTACTACACAAAGGATATTTCAAGAAAAATTTCAGAAATTCTTGAGATGCAGATGTCCCTTTCTTTAGCGATCCGTGAGAAGCTCTGTTTGAACTTCTCCTTTTCCAAATCGCAGATGATGATTGTTATTATATACCACTGTTAGGCTAGGTTCACATTGCGTTAGGGGCATCCGTTTAACGGATCCGTTAAACGGATGTGCTAACGCTGATGTCACTTTTGACATCTTTATAACCCCTAGCGCTAACGTATGTGCTAACGCATGGTAGCATTTTGTTACCATGAGTTACCCATATAGGTCTATGCACAGCGAACGCGTCCGTTCGCTGTGCGTTAGACCTAACGCACCCCAAAACGCTGTAGACCGCGTTCGAGGGTGCGTCACAAAGTAACGCATCATCGCTAATGCATGCCGAATTTGACATGCGTTAGGATGGCACCTAACGCAATGTGAACCCAGCCTTACCCAAATCCCTCCCAAATAGGAATTATCCATCCAAGTGTATTAAAGTGCTACACTTTATAATGGTAGGACATATGTATAATGGATACAATTCCCTATTACACTGTGTCACCATCTGGGAGGATATTTAAAAGGGATCAGGGTCCATACTTATCAGTAGGACTCGGTCGTCAGCCTACTGAACACCGATGTTTCCTAAGGTTATAGTACAAATGGAAGACAGAGTTCTCTGCGAATGGGAAATTGGTCAGGGGATCCGCCACTGTAATATGTAGGGGGGAGATAAGCATCCAGTAACTCTAGTCCAGCACTATATTCCAGCTTAGATGGAGGCTGAACCAATTGGCCATCTGTAAAATATAAGCAAGCGGTAGTGCTCCTGTTTTCTGGGAAACTCCTGATTGACTTCCAGAGAACCGTGGTCAGGAATCATCACTACAGACTGTTCCATAGTGGTTTGGATTGCCAGTTGGACTGCTGTGATACAAGAATTGCCCTGTTTTTGCCCTTGGTCCGTTTTTTTCTTTTGTTTTGATGCATGATTCTGTTTTCTACATCTACCTTCCCTTTTATAGATTGACTCCTCATCTGCCTACCAACTTTTGCTTGATGTTCCGATGCTGCTTTATAGGTACCATGAATTGGAGAGTATTTGAGGATCACAACCTGGAAATCTTTCTACAGCAAAGTCTATACCTTGTTGGGAGGATAAGAGAAAACAGGTGCTTTCTAGAATGCCACATGAAGTGGGGAGAAAGAAATCTCATCCCTTTTATAACTTCAGTCATCCTTTAAATTACATTAGCTGGCCAAATTTCCCTCAGAGTTCAGAAAATGGATGATTTTTAAAAAATACAATATCAGTCAGTCAGTGATCAGTCTTTTGCGTGAAAGAATTTGACTAGTAAATCTGTCCATATGATACAATATCATTCTCCTAACCGCTGGCAAAAGCTGTGTGCTGTGTGTTGTTACTTTTGCAGGGTTGGAGAAGCGTAGTGGCACTGATGCTAGGCATTACCATCTCATATGGCAGCATCGGAGGAAAGCAGTGGCACTGATGCTAGGCATTACCATCTCATATGGCAGCGTCGGAGGAGTGCAGTGGCACTGATGCTAGGCAAAGCCATCTCATATGTCAGTGTCGGAAGAGTGCAGTAGCACTGAAGCAAGGCACAGCCATCTCATATGTCAGCATTGGAGGAGTGCAGTAGCACTGATGCTAGGCATAGCCATCTCGTATGGCAGCGTTGGAGGAGTGCAGTGGCACTGAAGCAAGGCATAGCCATCTCATATGGCAGCATCGGAGGAGTGCAGTGGCACTGATGCTAGGCATAGCCATCTCATATGTCAGTGTCGGAAGAGTGCAGTAGCACTAAAGCAAGGCACAGCCATCTCATATGGCAGCGTCGAAGGAATGCAGTGGCACTGATGCTAGGCATTGCCATCTCGTATGGCAGCATCGGAGGAAAGCAGTGGCACTGAAGCAAGGCATTGACATCTCATATGGCAGCGTCGGAGGAAAGAAGTGGCACTGATGCTAGGCATAGCCATCTCGTATGGCAGCATTGGAGGAGTGCAGTGGCACTGAAGCAAGGCATAGCCATCTCATATGTCAGCGTCGGAGGAGTGCAGTGGCACTGACGCTAGGCATAACCATCTCATAATGCCACGCAACGTGTAAGACAGACTACATGCAACACAAAGGGCTTAGAGGAAGAGGTGCCCAACGCTAGGGAAGCAGGGAGTAGAGACCCCTATGCAGAACTAAGGTCACCCTTTCTGAAGAGAGATGCAGTGCAACGGTCTGCAGCCTGACATATCCGTGACAGTACCCCCCTTCTACGAGTGGCCTCCGGACACAGAAGACCAGGTTTCTCAGGATAAGTGGTGTGGAATAAAAAAACGAGCCTGGCGATGTTCACCTCTGATGCAGAGACCCACATCCTTTCCTCTGGACCATAACCCCACCAATGCACCAAGTATTGTAGGGAACGACGTCAGAGGCGAGAATCTACAATCCTCGAAATTTGAAACTCTAGGTTTCCATCAACCATAATTGGGGGAGGCGATAGGGGTGAGGGCTCAAGGGATTCCACATATCACTTGAGCAAAGACCTGTGAAAAACGTTGCAGACCTTAAGAGCCTGAGGTAGCTCAAGACAAAACGCTGCTGGACCAATGACGGCGGATATCTTATAGGGACCAATGGATCTAAGTCCCAACTTCCAGGAAGGAACCTTCAACCTGAAATTGCTGGCAGACAACCACACAAAGTCATTCACATTCAGGTCTGGACCTGGCATGCATTTACTGACAGTCATACGTTTATACCTGTCTCCCCTGACCCTGTTAGGAGCAGGTAGTGGCACAACAGGACCAGATGGATGGGAATGAGGTAGTTTAGAACGTGTGCAAACATTGCAGGTAGACACTTGTTCATCCACATCCCGATGCAACCCGGGCCACCAAAAATGACGAGAATGGAGGTTCGCGGTTGCCTTACTACCTGGGTGGCCAGCAAGTACAGAGTTATGAAATTCTCTAGCTACATTGCGGCGCCATTTAGACAGCACATATAACCTCCCTGAAGGGCAGGAGGCAGGGGCGTCCCCCTGAGCCTCCCACACCTCACCCTTCAGGTCAGGGTAAGCCGAGGTGCCTACCGCCTTCTGCAAAATTGGGGCAGGGTTCTCAAAGTCAGACAAAAATGTTGGTAAGGTCCCTGTAGATACAGCAGAAGGGGAAACGTTTAGGCAGTTACCATGACAGTAATCTCCCCACTTTACAATCTCTCTGGATTGTCAATCCACAGTTGGATTATGCTTCTCCAACAAGGGCAAACACAGAACCATTGGAGCGAGGAGACCCTTCAGGACATAACAAGGGATTACTTCATAATGAAAAGACACCACCTTCAGTCTTATGTTATGAACAATTTGTGTCAGTGTTCTCGGTGCAAGTGGTGCTGAGTTGATGGTGCAAATAGGAATAGGTTTAGCCAAGTTAGAACAGACAAAACCATGAGTTCTAGCAAACTCAGAATCCACCATTCTGACTCCAGCTCGACTGTCTACAAACACAAAAAAATTTTTGAGACCTGCTCTCCAGCAACACCTCTGCTGTCAGGACAAAATGAGAATTGCAGGTTGAAGACGAACACACCCCTTGATTATCAAGTTCTCGAGTCTCTTTTTGCATTGGGATTGCAGGACATGTACCAATAAAATGTCCCTTCTTCCAACAAAAAAAACATAAACCCTTTTTCTTGAAAATGTTGGGGAAAACATGCAATGTAAATGCACCTCCCAACTGCGTAGGTTCCTCTAACTCCGCAGGTATAGGTTCACCCCCGGAACTTTCCTCCAACAGCGGGATCTTGTCCCGAAAAGAGGACCCAGAAGCAGGTGGTCTTACCCATCTGTCCCTCAGGCGTCTATCCACCTGAATAGCCAAGGACATGGCAGCCTCCAGTGACACAGGAGCTTCATAAACTGCTAATGCATCCTTTAATCTTTCAGTGAGGAGCTGAAGGAATTGGCTTCTGAGAGCCGGGTCATTCCATTTGATGTCAGTTGACCACCTGCGGAATTCAGAGCTATACGTCTCTACTAAACGCAGACTGGATTCAGCCAAGGAAATACGGTCAGGATCATGATAGATAAGGGCTAGGGCCCTGAAAAACTCTTCCACAGACTGCAGACACATAGAATCCTGTGGTAGACAAAAACCCCAGGACTGAGGTTCCCCAGCAACAGTGAAATAACAATTCCTACTCATTTCTCCTCATCTCCAGATGAATAAGGACTCAGTTTAAGGTTATGTGCACACATTGCGGATTGTTAGCGTTTTTGCAGGCGCAAACGCGGCAAAAACGCTTAACCAACGCAACTCATTATATTCTATGGGATTCCGCATTGCTGTGCACATGCTGCGTGTTTTTCCGCGGAGAGGAGACTCTCCTCCATCCCTGGGTACCATATCCCTGTTAAAATAATAATTAAAATAAAAAATAGAGATATTCTCACCTTCCGGCGGCCCCCGCAGCCTTCCCGCCTCTCAGCGACGCTCCCGGTCAATCCCGTTCCCAGGCGTCCTTAGCGACAATGACCCCAGATGACGTAGCGGTCTCGCGTGATGCTTTGTCATCTGGGGTCATTGTCACTATGCATCCTTGGGAACCGTATTGGCCGGGAGCATCGCTGAGAGGCGAGAAGGCTGCGAGGGCCGCCGTGAGGTGAGAATATCACGATTTTTTATTTTTTTTTATTTTTGACATTAGATCTTTTTACTTTTGATGCGGCATAGGTAGCATCAATAGTAAAAAGTTGCTCACACTTGTCAAACACTTGTTTGACTCGTGTGACCAACCTGTCAATCAGTTTTCCAAGCGATGCTACAGATCGCTTGGAAAACGCTAGCATTCTTCAAGCTAATTACGCTTGCAAAACGCTAGTTTCTGGAGGGAATACGCATACCTATAAAAATGTGTATTTCCCGCGGCAGGGAGGTGCAGATTGCCTCGGAAATTTCCGCGGCAATTCCGCACCTAAAGTACAATTTGCATGCAAAAAACTTGTCCCTACCCCCAGCAAACCTGTCCGGGAGGGCAATTTTGGGTGGTCCAAGCTGGACCCGCCTACCTGCATCGTCCCCAACAATAGGAGCCTGCAGCCGCTGCTGTACCTCAGAACGAAGGCCAGTCACCTCCAGTGCCAACCTCTGCAGCTGCTCTGCCAGCACAGCAACAGGATCCATGAACCCAGCAAAAGGAAAAAAAAACCCACACAGAAAACACACACCAAAAAAAAAACAAAAAAACACGTGTCAGGTTTTTTTTTTACAAACATGAATGGTGGGTGTTAATGTCACGCAAGGTGTAAGACAAACTAAGTGCAACACAAAAGGATAAGGGGAAGGGGAGGAGATTAACGCTAGGGAAACAGGGAGTGGAGACCCCTAGGCAGAACTAAGGTCACCCTGTCTGCCCTAAGACCCTAAATAGGTTCCGCACCTATCGCCGAGCAGGACACCTACGCACTGCTAGACCCTAATGGTAAGTCCTGCATAGGGAAAGACAGGATGAATGCTAGTCAATCCCCTCTACACTACAGACAACTAGGATAGACAAACAGGGAGTAGCACTTATCTTTGAGCAGACTCAGAGAAAACATCAGACGTCCTCCCAACACCAGAAAGAAAGTAAACCAACTGTTGTAGCTCCAAGCCTTCACAACGGAGGAAAGGAAATAACACCCGAGCCTCCCAACAGGAAGTAGGGAGTTATAAACACCCAGGTCTGGGTGTGGTCATTAGCACAGGGGGGAAGGTGGCCACTAGTCTGCAAAGCAAACAACCGAGACCTTCTGAAGAAAGATGCAATGCAACGGTCTGCAGCCTCTGACACATCTGTGACACATATGGTTGCGCCGACACTAGGTAAAGCAATGTCATATAGCAGCATCAGAGGAGTGCAGTGGCACCGACGCTAGGTAAAGCAATGTCATATAGCAGCATTAGAGGAGTGCAGTGGCACCGACGCTAGGTAAAGCAATGTCATATAGCAGCATTAGAGGAGTGCAGTGGCACCGACACTAGGTAAATCTGTCTGATATAGCAGCATTGGAGGAGCGCAGCGGCACTGAGCCTAGGAAAGCTGCCTCCTATAACAGTGTTGGAGGAGCACAGTGGCAATGAAGCTGGGCAAAGCTGTCTCATATAGCAGCATCCGAAGAGCGCAGCGGCACTGAGGCTGGGTGGGATCAGGAAATAACAGTGGGCTTCAGCAATGCCAGTCGACTTCAGAGCAAAACTTACAAGCTCTATTGGAAAGAGCTTGTAAGCACTGCACATGTTCGGCCACTATTGCTAATAAACCATAAATAAAAAAATAAATAAAACATGAAAACTTTAATTATCGGAGGAGGGAGGATGAATTATTGAAAATACTTATTTTCAAAAGCACTATCCAATTAAGCCCAATGCTGAAAATGGGAATAACCCTTTAAAGGAATGGATGCTGTTAGTTTATACACTCCTACATAGTATTATCCAGAAAATATTCTTTTACAACAAATTACGACATCTTCACATATTGATTTCATCTCCTTACTAGAGGATGCAACATTTCTCACTAGCAAACGGTGCCTCTATCGCTTTATCACTGTAATCAAAACCCTGTGTAAAAAAAGTCACTGGCCACCAAGGAGAGGGAAAGATTATTCTAGGTGTGAGCAATCTCATATAACCGTGGGACATCGCAGAGCCGAAAACAGACTGTTACTCATAATAATGGAACATTAGCTCCACTGTACGGAGAGATGCGCACTGTCCACTAAGACAAATAGAAAAACTTGTGATGGATGACACATTCCGCAGCTTAGTAAAGACAACAGATTGGAAAGGAGAAAACATAAATCCAATTCATTTCACATTTATAAAAGAGCATATAGGTCAGTTTTATCTATAGTAAAAAATAAAAAACACCCAATAATAAAGTAAAATATAGAATACATATTGTAATTCCATATACTCCTGTATATTATACTGCAAGGAATATAAATGTAGTCACTTCATACCCTTCATAATGAGGGCCCTAAATTAATTTACAGTATTGAGTTTCCGAAGGTGTCTGTCAGATGGCCACCGGCCTATATTCTTTGTCTAATTATACTCCTTTCATATGACATATCTGTCAAAAGCCAGCCATCATATGCTCAAGACCCACACATTTAAGCTTCACCGGAGGATCAGTATCACCCACAGGGCTTGTCTGACGCTTCACACAGTGTCCCAATCATACTTGCTTATTTGATTAGTAGTTAGCATCTGTCACAGATGATAAAAGTTTTTTTCTCTCTTATTTAAAACACAGATGGAAAAAAAGTCATTAATTTCCCATTAAAGATAATAAAAAGTAGACAGCCGAGATTGGAGGTTGATACATTTTCTGTCATTATTTACAACTAGAAAGAAGCATTCAATATGGTGAGAAAATGGCCCTTTGGATACATTAGAAAGATGGACAGTCTCTAACGTAACTCTGTAGCAAATTGCACACAACGCTCAGTCATGATTGAATTTGTGTCTTTTTCTTCTAGAGCTTTTTGCTTTTTCCCATTTTTTATATTTGTACCTTATTCTTCATTTAATTTGCACTTTCGGAATGTCTATTTAATATGTATTCACCTGTTTGTTTCTTCTTATGCTCATCACTGTGGGCGGATTTGTTGTTTCCAAATGTTATGAACTGATTAAAATGTTTGCACAAATGCACATCAGTCTCCTCTTGTGTGATTTTATGTAGGTCTGAAATTTGTGCTCAAATTTTGCGACATTTTAGTGGAACATGAAACAAACATGTTAGAGACACAAACAGTGTCGTACAGGGGTGCCAAAGGCCCACCAGTAATATTGACTTTGGGGGGGCCCACGCTTCACCTGCATACAAATATTACACTATCCTTGTTCACAAACGTACCTATATCCCTATATAATAATAAACTGGGTAGTTTGGTTAATGAATGATGAGATGCTGCTTCTTTCTGTACAGAGGGAATCAAGTGAATTATGCCAAGTACTGCCCAAACAGTGGAGTTGGGGGCCCAGATCTGCACAGGGGCCCACCGGGAGGATTCCCCTGTTCCACTAAGGGCCAGTGCGAGCCTGGCCACAAAGAGCATTTCTGATTTTATGCAAAAATCTGTTGTTTTGCTTTAAGACCACATTCATGAGATGGAAACATATGGCCTCAGATTTTGCTGTCAACAATGGCTGAATTTACGGAAAAATCTGTAATTGTTCCACCCTGATTTCGATATGGATTCATTTTAAATTTCCCCAATTTTTCTTGGAAAGAGGTAACACCCACTGTGAAAATCAATGACAAATCTACAACAGAATGACCATGCTGCAAATTTAAAAATCATATTTCTGTAAAAAAAAATCATGAGCCAACATACCAGTTGGTATAAATGCAATGTGTAAGTGCACATTTACACTATGGCCATTAACAGTCAAAATTTAGAATAAAAACAACAGATACCCTACAGTAAGTACATAAGTAGTAATAAATGTCAAAAATATAGGGCACTTAGATGACAAAATTTTCATCAAAAGAGAATAAAAAAAGCCATCCTACCGTGACCATCCTGATTGGGTACACCTTGTCGCGCTGGGATAGCATTTATGACCTACGGTCAAAACGGTGTTAACGGAGTACCTTATGTTTTTTACATGTGTGAAGAAACAGGATTATATCATAATCCAGACGGCTATTTTCAG
The DNA here is from genome assembly GCA_009801035.1 of Oophaga pumilio. Lineage (NCBI taxonomy): Eukaryota > Metazoa > Chordata > Amphibia > Anura > Dendrobatidae > Oophaga > Oophaga pumilio. The sequence continues at coordinate 27,383 of VIAB01030349.1, forward strand.
CAAACCAAGAAGAATAGTCTGTTATCTATACTTTTGCTTTTGTGTAAGCCTGTTATATTGACTTATAAGCGGATATTTCATATAACATAGTGTGCTCTTATCTTTGATGACTAGTGATGTTTGCTGATGTGCTTATTATGCATTGTGTTATGGAGTCGGTTTGTTGACTTCGAAAGCAGAGAGGGAAAAACTATGCAAATAGATTAAATAATCAAGTAAAGCTACTTGATCTCATCCCCATTCTTACCCTTTATGTAAATACTGAATGAGGACACTTGTTAAATCTAAAAATAGGTTACATGCCTCTGTATAAAGAGACTCAGAGACAGAGTGAGACAGCCAGAGATTCTGCTAAGACATCCTAACACCCAAAGGACCAAAGACAGGACCGCAGCCAATTCATCATGGCACCATCACGAGGGACACAGATTTATCATTCTACAGGAAACAACCTAGGGGTTTTCGGCTCCAGTTGGTAGAATACAGAACTGCTCCATTTACCAACACCGAACCATGTATACGTTTGAGAAGCCAGGTTGGGACTCTTGGGTTAACTTGCCTTGTACCTCAATGGACTATCATCTTCCTACGCTTGTCGTTACTTCCTCTCTGAGTGCGTGCCACAGGTGGGACAGCGACCCTGGAAGATCTGAAGTCACAGCTGCTATTATCCCGGGGAGTCAGCGGGAGGGTGAGACTCTGTAATGTGCACCATCTTGGGTACTGTGCTGGGACTGTCCTATGGGTTATCTGCCTGTTCTGTGGTTCAATAAAACATTGCCACACTGTTGTACCCTCACCCTGTGTGGTCTGAGTAGTGTTACGCACACGTTAAAGGGAGAGCGGGTGTTTGGCGGGACGATCACTGCTCCATGTGGTTCTGGACTGGGGGCGTCCGCCGACCTCCAATGTCGTCACAACATATATTACTACTATTTACTTACTGCAGGACATATATTCATTGTTTTTTTTCTAGGTTTAATCACATTTCTGTTTGAAAAAGTTCTCAGCAAGTGGTAAATTCTCAGGCCCGCTAATCTGTTGAGGATTTTCACTGCACAAATCTGCAGGTATCCTTCCTGTGTTCAGTTTGTGTATGATGCAGATTTTCTTTAACACATTCACAGCGTTTCCACGTCTAAGTCTGCATGTGTTACATGTTTATTTTGTTGTACATGTGCAGCGGACTTTACACTGTGAATTGCAGAGGTTGAAATCCGCAATGAAAATCTGCAAAAAGAATTGACATGCTGCAAATTTAAACATGGAAAATGTCGGCAATATGTAGATGAGATTATTAAAATGTCATCTACTGACCTGTTACTATATTATACACGGCTCAAAAAAATAAAGGGAACACTCAAATAACACATCCTAGATCTGAATGAATGAAATATTCTCATTGAATACTTTGTTCTGTACAAAGTTGAATGTGCTGTCAACATAATCACACAAAAATCATCAATGGAAATCAAACGTATTAACCAAAGGAGGCCTGGATTTGGAGTCACCCACAAAATTAAAGTGGAATGTAATGTCCTCAAAACAAGTCAAAATGATGCTCAGTAGTGTGTGTGGCCTCCACATGCCTGTATGACAGCCCTACAATGCCTGGGCATGCTCCTGATGAGGCGGCAGATGGTCTCCTGAGGGATCTCCTCCTAGACCTGGACTAAAGCATCCGTCAACTTGTGGACACTCTGTGGTGCAACGTGACATGATGTCCCAGATGTGCTCAATTGGATTCAGGTCTGGGGAATGGGCGGGCCAGTCCATAGCTTCAATGTCTTCATCTTGCAGGAACTGCTGACACACTCCAGCCACATGAGGTCTGACATTGTCCTGCATTAGGAGGAACCCAGGGCCAACCGCACCAGCATATGGTCTCACAAGGGGTCTGAGGATCTCATCTCGGCACCTAATGGCAGTCAGGATACCTCTGGTGAGCACATGGAGGGCTGTGCCAAAGAAAAGCCACCCCACACCATTACTGACCCACTGCCAAACTGGTCATGCTGAAGGATGTAGCAGGCAGCAGATCACTCTCCACGGCATCTACAGACTCTGTCACGTATGTTACATGTGCTCAGTGTGAACCTGCTTCCATCTGTGAAGAGCACGGGGCGCCAGTGGCGAATTTGCCAATCCTGGTGTTCTGTGGCAAATGCTAAGTGTGCTGCACGGTGTTGGGCTGTGAGCACAACCCCCATCTGTGGACGTCGGACACTCAGACAATCCTCATGGAGTCGGTTTCTCACTGTTTGCGCAGACACATGCACATTTGTGGCCTGCTGGAGGTCATTTTGCAGGGCTCTGGCAGTGCTCCTCCTCTTTCCTCCTTGCATAAAGGCGGAGGTAGCGGTCCTGCTGCTGGGTTGTTGCCCTCCTACGGCCCCCTCCACATCTCCTGATGTACTGGCCTGTCTCCTGGTAGTGCCTCCAACCTCTGGACACTACACTGACAGACACCACAAACCTTCTTGCCACAGCTCGCATTGATGTGCCATCCTGGATTAACTGCACTACCTGAGCCACTTGCGTGGGTTGTAGAGTCCGTCTCATGCTACCATGAGTGTGAAAGCACAACCAACATTCAAATGTGATCAAAACATCAGCCAGAAACCATTGGTACTGAGATGTGGTCTGTGGTCCCCACCTGCAGAACCACTCCTTTATTGAGTGTGTCTTCATAATTGCCAATAATTTCCATCTGTTGTCTATTCCATTTACACAACAGCATGTGAAATTGATTGTCAATCAGTGTTGCTTCCTAAGTGGACAGTTTCATTTCACAGAAGTTTGATTTACTTGGAGTTATATTCTGTTGTTTAGGTGTTCCCTTTATTTTTTTGAGCAGTGTATATTGAAAATAAGAACTGTGTGCATTAAGTCTAAAGCCTCTGCCTACATAGTAGGCCAGGGGTAAGGAACTGCCATTTGGATATTTAAGCCATCCTTCAGGGGACATACAAATCATGCGCTAACCTCACTTACAAAGTACATCCTGACACTGGTACTGGTGTCAGGACATAATCTTTCCCTGCACGCGCTACAGCGTTCAGTAATGTGTGTGCTCACAGAGCAAGAAGAAATTAAGAGTCCAGTGGTTATCAAAACACAGCTGCCAGCCCAAGTACTGTTGTCCCCAAGAATCTGCCTGGGAGCTGTAAATGGCCTTAAGGCTTGTGGTTCCCCATCCCTGCAATAGACTAACAATATTGACAAGTTTGGCCGACACTCGAAAGGGTATGTGCAGCGGCTCTCTCATACAAAACACATGAACACTTGGCAAAGCAAGAGCACCTGTATATGGGAGAGTTGGGCGAGACAGCTACCAGCCAAATGACCAGCCAAACAATAGACAGCTAAAATGTGGGAGGGACAAAGGGAATCTGTCATCGAAATTTCACTCCACCAAACTATTTATATGTGCATGTAGCATATCCAGCAATACCTTTACATCGACAGTCCATTCCTCAATCAGCATTTCAACTGATGTACAAATGAGGCTGAAAGACTCTGAAGCCTCTGTCACTCCAGCTCTATTCTCCACCCACCACCACCTCCTCCTGCTTAACTGATGACTCTTTTGCCTGAAATCACATGACATCGAGGCACTCATTCAAGCAGGAGGAGGCTGGGCTGGTGTGGTATAGAGTTGGTTTGACAGAGGCTTTAGATCTACAAATAGCTTTTTAGCCTCATTTGCATATTAAATCAAATGATTTACTGGAGTACATATGAGAAAAAGAAGGTAACATTTGTGAAGGGCAACATTTTTAACGACAAACATATCCAGGATAATCAACAGACCTTTATCACAGTACAGATAACAGGGCTGTTCAGTCCAATAAAATTAGATGGGCATCACAGATTGGTTCAGTGTCTTACAGTACACACAATGCTTTGTCATAAATTTTAATTATCAATGAATAAACTCCATAAACAGATATACGAGCGATACCCAATTTTAGGTGAGAGATGGCAGATCTGGAAACAGTTTATGATTTAGTCTTCTTCTGTAGTTTAATAACACTGCATGTTCAAAGTTCTTCTATCCAAACAAACAAGAAAATCAAATAAATCCACTTTTAACTGGATTGAGAACACACTGCAATTTTTCATTTTTATGAGGCCATAACGTGTTCGGCAACAGTTGAACAAATCATGGTAGCAGATGTACTGCGTGTAGTTTAATAATCAAAGTGTACTGGCATAGACTGATTTGGATGAAACAGATTAAGCTGCCAAAGCTTTGTATAAGGGTGGGCTGTGAAGTGACTCCCTGACATTTGCCTGTGGACAGCACAATATTCTTATTATAGGATCATGATTAAGATTTTTTCAAGGCATATATAATACAAGCTGAACAGTAATATATCTATATATTTAACAGATTTTAGATAATACCACCTTAAAGAATATAATGGTACCTCATATTAACATACAGTATAACCATAAACTGCCATATATATTTATCACTACAGTGGCCAATGAAAGTTTGGGCCCCCCACTTTCCTACAAAAATTTGTAGGAAAAGAAAGAGCATCTTCTACATTTTAAAATTTACAAAAAGGAAACTGGGCTCATGCAAAAGTCTGGGCACCCGGCATGGTTAGTATCTAGCAGCACCCCCTTTTGCCAGTATCCCAGCTTGTAAATTCTTTTTGTAGCCAGCCAAGAGTCTTTTAATTCTTGTTTGAGGGATTTTCATCCATTCTTCCTTGGAAAATTCTTCCAGTTCTGTGAGATTCCTGGGTCGTCTTGCATGCACTGCTACCTTGAGGTCTAGGCACAGATTTTCAATGATGTTCAGATCAGGGGACTGTGAGGGCCATTGTAAACCTTCAACTTGCGCCTTTTGAGGTAATCTATTGTGGCATTTGACGGGTGTTTAGGATCAATATCCATTTGTAGAAGCCATCCTCTTTTCAATTTCAGCTTTTTTACAGATGGTGTTATGTTTGCATTAAGAATTTGCTGAAATGTCATTGAATCCATTCTTCCCTCTACCCGTGAAATGTTCCCCATGACATTTGCTGCAACTCCAAAGCATGACATGATGGATCCACCCCCATGCTTAATGTTTGGCGAGATGATGTTTTCTTGAAACTCTGTGTCCTTTTTTCTCCACATATACCTTTGATCATTGTGGCCAAAGAGTTCTATTTTAACCTCATCAGTCCACAGGACTTGTTTCCAAAATACATCAGGCTTGCGTAGATGTTCTTTTGCATATTTCTCATGATGAATTTTATGAGGAGGACACAGGAGAGGTTTTCTTCTGGTGACTCTTCCATGAAGGTCATATTTGTTCAGGTGTCTCTGAACAGTAGAACAATGTACCAAAACTCCAGAGGCTGCTAAATATTTCTCAAGATCTTTTGCAATAAAGTGGGGGTTCTGATGTCCCTCTCTAGAAGTGCTATGAGCAGTTCCTACCTCCACTGTTCCTGTTATGTGCCATTTCTTAATTACATTTTTAACTGAGGAAAGAGCAACTTGAAAATGATTTGCTATTTTCTTATAGCTTTCTCCTGCCTTGTTAACCTCCACCATTTTCAGAGTGTTAGGCAGCTGCTTAGAAGAACCCATGGTTGCTGGTCTTTGGCATAAGGTTAGAGGAGGCTGAGTTTTCATAAAGCTTGGAAATTTGCATCACCTGGCCTTTTCGAACGATAATCGTGAACAAGCCATAACCCTAACATTGGCCCATTTTCCTTTTAGTAATTTTTAAAATATAAAATATATATTTTTTGCCTAAAATACACCTTTAACTTTAGGCCTTTTAGAGATCATTTTATCTTCAACTTGCTTAACTGTTCACAATAACAGTAATTTTGATGAGGAGTGCTCAAATTTTTTATGCCACTGTATACCTCTAAACCCCCTCTCACATCACACCGGTTGTAGGAGAGGTCTATATGAACTGTCTGTAAAAATTTAGTGAGATTAAGAGCAGGGATACACACTTCTCAGACATTTGAGGCTTGTCTGATGCTATAAAAGTAAAAGAAATAGCGCCAGAAGGACAGATGTGTAGCCCAGCTGCACTTGGTGCCACAAGAGACAGCAGTATACTGGATCTCCTCTATGCGAA
>VIAB01030354.1:0-29082 GCA_009801035.1 Oophaga pumilio
TATGTATATATATTACATAGATAGAAGAAAAGCCGGCAATTCATATGCCGTGTACAGTATTATCACAGCGTGACAGGTTAGAATAGCTAGAATAGATATATACACAAAGGATAGGCAGATATATAGATGTCAATGACACACACACATATATATGTATATATATTACATACATAGATAGATTGAAGAAAAGCCGGCAATTCAGCAGCCGCATAATGAAAAATCACAGCAGGAGCCGACAGCATAGAAGAGATGGATTACGCACAGTAAATACAAATAGAATAGGTATATATACAGATATCTGTGAGAAAATGCCACCAAAAACAGACAGAGATGCTTACCTGTCTGAAAAGGCCTCAATACTGATGCACTGACAAAGTGCAGCGGACCCAAGTAAAATGGCGACTACACAGGTGCATTAATACCAAATTAAACAGCCAGCCTTCAATCAGGGATTGGCCGTGTGGTACACCAGTGCACAAAAGTACAATCTGTATATGGCAATGTTCACACTAGGAATGCAGAGCGTCTGGTTCACAGCCTATTAATGACGCCTTATGCGGGCTGCCCAGTGCTAACTATAATGCATCCAGTGTGAACAGAGGCCACAGTGTACAGAACCATTTGGGCCCAACTGCACTCTGCAAAAGTATAATGTGAGAAATGCAGTTAGTACAGTGTGTGTGCAGCTTACCGTACATGTATTTAATTACTATAATAAAAGATTATTTTTCGTAAAAAAAATAGTGTGGGCTCCTGTAAATTTTCATAACTAGCAGAGGGAAAGCTGACGGCTGGGGGCCGATGTTTATAGCCTGGGAAGGGGGTAATACCCATGTAGCTTCCCAGGCTATTAATATCAGCTCACAGCTGTATACTTAGCCTTTACTGGCTATTAAAATGGGGTACCCCTCCAAAAAAAATGACATGGGATCCCCCTACAATTAATAACCAGCAAAGGCTATGCAGACAGCTGCGGGCTGATAGTAATGGCCTTGGAAGAGGCCATGGACAATGGCCCCCCAGGCTAAAAATATCAGCTCTCAGCTGCCCCAGAAAAGGCGCATCTCTAAGATTGCACTTAGCCTCGCTCTTCCCACTTGCACTCTAGCGGTGGCAAGTGGGGTGATAGTTGGGGGGGGTTGATGTCACCTTTGTATTGTCAGATGACATCAAGCCCCGAGGTTGGTAATGGAGAGGCGTCAATAAGACACCCCCATTACTAACCCCATAGTCATATTGTATAAAAACACACACACCCAGAATAAAGTCCTTTAATTGAAAGAAAGACACAGACTCCTTTAATAAATATTAATTAAACCATACCTACGACCTTCACAATTCCACCGATTCCCTTGTCATCTGCAAAAGAGTTAAAAATAAAAAAACAACCATATCCCTCACCTCTCCGTCGTTCTGTCCCATGCCGTAATCAATGTCTAGGGGATTAACAGTTTTCAACTTGGACGGTGCCAAGATGCAATCGTCCAGGCTGAGAACCACTAGTGAATGAGATGCTGCGAGTGCAGTCTCAGTGACTATTGGTGTCATCACTGAGGCTGCGTTCTCAGCCGGGGTGAACTGAGGTGACCTCCGTGAGATCCCCGATAGCCCAGTGAGAAACTCTTACAGAGGCGAATTCACCGCAGTGAAATTCTCCCGGTGAACTCGCCTCTGCACTATGAGAGTTTCTCACGGTGCTAGCGGGGATGTCACCATGGCCCCTTACCAACCTGAGAATAACAGTCCCCAGCTGTCTGCTTTAGCAAGGCTGGTTGTCAAAAATGGGGAGACCCCACACCTTTTTTTTAAACGATTTATTTAAATAATTAAAAAAACAGCGTGTGGACCCCTCTGTTCTTGATAACCAGACTTGCTAACGCTGACATCTGAAGGTTGCAGCCCCCAGCTGTGAGTTTTGCCTGGGTGGTTATCAAAAATACAGGGGAACCCACTCTGTTTTTTTTTTTTTTACTTATTTATCTACTGCACAGGAGCGGCAGATAAATACTCCCATCCGCTGCTCCTGCCCTGTTATTAGTGGCAGCAGGTGTTGGTTGATGGGAGCAGTAGTCCCATCAGTTGACACCAGTGACAGGAAGTAAACTGTATACCTCCGATCACAGCTGAGGGCTCATGCTGTCTTTTGACAGCGTGGGAACCTTGGCTCTCTGACCGGCGGGGATGGTTTTACCGCCGATCAGAAGCGATGTTTCCCACGCTGTCATGCGTAAGACAGCGTGTCAAAGACTGTTTTGTCGGGCCCCCTATTCAAGTGTATGAGGTTCGGGTCAGCTGTGCTGGATGAAAGGCTGTATGGACGCATCATGCAACCATGCAGCCTGCCATCTATATGTAGCAGAGCTGATTGTGGGGTCACATCCTGCTGTCCTTGACTTTTCTGCAGCAAGTACGCTGCAAAAAAAAGTCAACCAATGTATTTGCAAACACGCTGAAATAAGTGACATGCTCAATGTGTGTGCATGAGATTTCTGAAATCTCATAGGCTTTGCTGGTACTGTAAAAAGCAACTGAAAATTAGCATAAAAAACAGCAAAAAAAGCAGCAAAAATGCCCAGTGTGACCATACCCTTATTTAGTTAATTACCGTATTTTGTGGACTATAAGATGCACCCTAAATTCTGTGGAGGAAAATAGGAAAAAAATGTTTTAATAAAATGATGGTGCATCCTATAGTCCGATTTTATGGTAGCTTAATGGGGGGAAGGCTGCGATGGAGCTGGGTCACAGGATGCAGAATCGCTGCTGCAAGAAGCTGGCGGCTGTGGCAGGAGTGGGGTGTCACTGATCCTCTAGCCCCAGGGCTGGGAGGAGGGGGTGTTTGGCGGTGTGAGGCTGCGGCTTTTAGAAAATGTCGACAAAGTCCCCGCACTTCTCACTGTTTTCTCTGCAGTGGACTTCGGGAAAATTGCTGCCGGAGGCGGTGCATGCACAAATTGAGATCTCGAGAGACAAGATTTGGGGAAAAACAAGTGCATTTTATAATCCGAAAAATACTGTAATTACAGTAGAATTCTGGTATAAAGTCGCTTTTATTGCAATGTAAGCCTGCAAATTGAAATACAAAATAATTATATGAGATATTTCATTACTTGTTAAAGTCAAAAGACGAAAAGCTATTGCATTTGTTATCACACACAAGTTGCATTGGGGGACTGCATTATTTTGATGGATGAATTAATGAATTACGTATCTCAAAAACTAGAACCAATTCAGCAAAAGTAATTGGATTTTTTGATGGAGCCTCCTGAAAATACTCTAAATCAAATCAAAAAAACCTTGGCGCCTGTAAAAAAATTTTTTCAGGCATGTGTCATTTATTAATGCAATGATTTATACCCGTATACACTATCTGATCACTCGATGAATGAGTGGTTTGTTTACTCACTGGGTTAATAATTGGGCACGTGTATGCTTATGAATGCTGATTTTTGACCCTTCTAGATGGGATAAGGGTACAAATGGGATAAGGGTACAACAACATGTAGAGGGCGGCTGAAACCTATCTGCTCTGTGGCTGTTAACTCTATAGCCATCGCCCATTGTGGTTTTCAAATTGATCACTAAAAATTGATTATTTGATTTTTTTTTTAATTGTTAATAGTTATGCGATATTGACAGTTTACTTGCAAAACCATTTGACAAATATTAATAATCAATTAGCAATATTTACTGATTGCTGTAACCTTTTTCGGCCATGACCTGTACATGTCGGATGCTGTTGTACTATATGCGCTCAGGAGCTGAGCCCGTTGTATATATCGGATATTCCATCTGTAGTATACAGCCAGCACATGTATTTTACAGATGGTACCCTGCCTCAATTGCCACGACTGGAGCTAGCTACATGTATGGCAGTTTGACCCTTTAAGTTATGCAGCATAGCAACCCGTCACTCCAACCCCCCCCTTCCACAATGCAATCATATGGCGCCAATGTGTCATATCAGCCGGATTCATAATGAAGACCCTTGTGTATCCTTTGTTTGTACCTCTGCCAAGCCCTAACACAGGTAGATGTCTTCAATGAGAACACTATATAAAAGTAATGCAGTGTATTGTAAGAGCAATCGAATGGTCCAACAAAATTCACATTTGTAAAAAATTATAAAAATTAACATTGTTTGTATCATTACTTCTGTAAAAGTGAGACCTTCCGAATTCTTAGTTTTCACCACTCAGAGAACTCGGTAAATAAATAAAAAAAAAATATCCACCATTTGACCACGTTCACACGTTCAGTATTTGGTCAGTATTTTCTCCTCAGTATTTGTAAGCCAAAACCAGGAGTGGGTGATAAATACAGAAGTGGTGACGTGTTTCTACTATACTTTTCCTCTGACTGTTCCTCTCCTGGTTTTGGCTTACAAACACTGAGGTAAAATATTGATTGTGGCCTTAGGAAAGGCTCAGACTGGTGAAATAAAAAAAATGACAGAAGTTGTGCTTACCTTCACCGATCCCTTTCTGCTCCCATTCTGATACTTACCAGGTCCTGTTTGTCTCTTTTTCCGGTTTCGATCTCAACCCCCAAGTAATGACGAATCAGCCAATCACTGACTGGAGCAGGTCACCAACGTGGCCAATGATTGGTTGAGTAGGCAGTTCCTGACATTTCGGGAGTGTTTAGAGGGCAGTAGGAAGTAAAGAGAAGTGGGATTGAGCAAGCATCAGATTGAGAGCTGCAAGAGATCAATGAGGGTGAATATTGCTTTCATCATTTTTTTTTTTTTTTAACCAATGCTAGCCGTTGGAAAAATACTCTTTATCTGTTGGACAATCCCGTTAAGCTCTGGTAGTCCCATTACAAGTCTAACCTGGGGCAGAGTCTTGGTCAGACATTTCTAGTGCATAGTCCTATGGTATCCTAATATTTGCTGTCATTTGTTTTGTTACAGATGACATTTTTCGTCTCCTCTGAAGTTTACAGACCATTCTCCCTGTGGTGAAAGCAGAAGTCTCTCCTTAGCTTCTTCATTGTGAAATGCCCCAACATCTCTCTCCAGAAAGTTCCTTCCATTCCAAGCAAGAACTACTCTGCTTCTCCGAAGCTTCACGAACTGTCAGTGACTATGACCTGGGCACCCCCGACAGCACTGACCAGGTTGACGCCCTGCTGTCAAAGTCCACCCCAGACTCCTATATTGACCCGCTATACAATGAGACGTCTACAAAGAAAGCGCTGTACGATGATGACCCCTGCGAGATCAAGTTTATCCCTTCTGAGAATGAAAACCTGTGCGGCTGGGGAGCCCTCAAACCGTCCTTTTTACAGGTGTTTAACACATCCAAAGGAGTGCTTGTCTTCCTGTGCGCGGCCTCCTTTCTCCAAGGCATGGTGGTCAATGGTTTCATCAATACAGTCATCACCTCCATAGAACGGAGATTCGACTTGCACAGCTACCATACTGGACTGATTGCGAGCTCCTATGACATTGCGGCTTGCTTGTGTTTGACATTTGTCAGCTACTTTGGGGGGAACGGTCACAAACCTCGGTGGCTGGGGTGGGGAGTATTAATTATGGGCGTTGGTTCTTTGGTGTTTGCACTACCACAGTTCACCACTAATGTGTACGTCGTCAACCTTGCGGAGGATAATGGGGTATGTTACTCCAATCACTCTTACCAGGTCTCAGAAAGTGCCTCGAGTCTGTCCAACTACAGATACGTCTTCATGTTGGGACAGTTTCTTCATGGGATTGGCGCCACACCACTTTACACGCTGGGGGTCACTTACTTAGATGAGAATGTGAAATCTAGCTACTCCCCTCTATACATTGGTGAGTATGGAGCATGTAATGTCTATACGATGCTGATGTTTGTCCGTCGGTGCCTACAGCGCTGTTCCTTTTGGAATTTTATCTACTTGTATGTCAGTACTGTGCCATGAGCCATAGACACATTGTGTACACTCCTCACACTGGAGATTAGGTTCTCCTGAGGCCAACTTAAAGGAATGTTTCCAAGCGAGGAAGCAAAACTTCACTTTCTTCCAATGGACAATTTTCTGCTGGTAAAGCTTAATTCCTGTCATGAAAAGTTCTGCAACTTTGTAATACATTGGGTGTTTCAGTTCTTTACCATTTTTAACATCTCTGCTTGTCTAAATTCCTGGTCAGATCTTATATTTGTCACAGCTGACAGTTGAATACAGATCTATCTGGTCTGGACTCCTGCACTGGTACATTGTAGCACCTATCAGGACAGGAGAGAGATTTGTGCTGCTGATCATTGCTGTATTTTAAAGCCTATGGAGTTGGCAACCAGCTAGTTCCAAATTGGGGATTATACATTGCTGCACTCCTGCACGCTCATTGGTTGCATGCTCATAGTGATGGACTGGACCAGCAATGCAGAGTCTGCAGTGGCTGCAAAGTAAGAAGTCTACATTAGTTGGATGAGTGCTTAAAGGATTTTCCAGTGCTAATCCGTAGACTAGATCATCTTTATCAAACTGGAGTCCGATGCCCTTCACACCCTCCGATCAGCTGTTATATGGCTGTCTGCTTTGAACTACGCCCTTAAAGTATCACTGTCCTTTCTTAACTATTCAGAATCACCTGACTTGTGTATTTGAGGAATAAGTATTTCTGGCCATTATTTTGCATTATGTAGCAGTTACTCCATAGCAAGCTCTAGTAACTAGAAGCCTCAGCAGTTTGTTTCGTGTCTCTCTGCCTCTGTCTCTCTCCTCTTTCCATAGATTTAATAAGCGACAGGTGAAATTTGATCCCTCACTGAAGACAGATTAGTAGAGAGATTTGAGCAGTTTTTGAGAATGAACAACCAGCAAAGAGAAAGAAGGCACTTTTGGCAGACTGTGGAGAAAGAGGCGCATGTATTACTCTTTGTAGAGGTTGTCCACTGCAAGGACAACCCCTTCTTAAACAAAATGTTTGGCCCCGAAAAAAAAGTAAAGCCTATACTCCCGTGCCAGTGCCGTTCCCGCAGTGTTAGCAGTCGCTCTCCCCGGGGCTCTCGTGCGGTATTGTGACATGTGATGCTGGTGCCAAGTCAGCACTGGCGTCACTGTCTCCGCCTTTGTACGAACTGAACATGAAGAGGAAGACAGGGCTGCAGCTCATCCTTGACTTCCTCTTCATGTTAAGTTTGTACGAAGGCGGAGACAGTGACACCAGCACTGATTGGGCACCGGGCAACACCTGTCATTCCACTGCATCACAACCCCGGGACTGTGAGTGCCAACACCACTGGAACGGAGCTGGCACGGGAGGTGAGTATAGGCTTCATTATTTTATCGGGGCCTAACATTTAGTTTAAGAAGGGATTGTCCTACTAGTGGTCAACCCCTTTAACCTATTAAAGAAGAACGCCCATTAAAATTTTTATCCTCTTAATATATTTGAATGATCATATTATATAGCACTGTGTACTTACAATTGCTCATTTTTACCCAGCTAATTCTTCTCTTTTCCATTCGGTCTATGACATCACGTGATTGAAAACTGACTAGCTGAATCCTTCTAAGCTCTATGAAGATACAGGAGGTCAGTTATCCTTGTATGACTCATCAGTCACTGCAAACATCAGTGGTAGGGTGGAATAGCTGGGTCAGGTGTTGAAGAGCAAAATGATTTCTGTAGGGACAAGAAACTTCCTGTTTCTACATAGAGAAGAATTAGCTGGGTAGAAAGGCAAAATGAGCAATTGTAAGTACACAGTGCTATAGAATATGATGATTGCAGTATATTAAGAGGATAAAAACTTGGATGGGTGTGCTTCTTTAATAATTCAGCCTAGGTTGGAACTTATAGGGCAAGCATTTATTTTCCAACTCTGTAATCTTAAAACTGACACTTTTAAATTTTTTGTGTCCTTGAAGCCATACCTGTTACTGTAGGTTTTTTTTCCTGTGTATTTTTAAGTGGCATCATTTTGTGAAAGGGTTAAAAAAAGTGTTATCTGAATTGCATGATAACATTATTTTATTATACCACATATGAATAATTTTATGTTTTTTTTGCTTTTGCACAATAAAAATAACTTTTTAGAATTTTTATTTTTTTTTGCTGAGGGACAACTTGTAGCTTTTTTTGGTACTATTTTGGGATACTGTAACTTTTTGATCTCTTTTTGGAATTTATTTTTTTTATAGTGGGTTTTCTCTGCATGGCAGATCTGAGGGCCAATATTGGCACTCCACCTGCTACCTATTAGCACTCCATAGTCGTGTTACATGGGCTTCATGATTTTGAAGTCTTTTTTTTCATGAAGTGTCTTTTTGCAGCCTTTTGATTGGTCATTGCCGAGGAAAGCTGTGTTGTGCACTGTCTTTTTTTTTCATCAGATTCAAAACCTGAAGCCAAAAAAACTTTTAGGCTGTGTTTCCACCGTCAGGAAACACAGCGCTTTGGACGGAGCCCCCTAGTGAATGCGCGGTGAATCATTGAACACATCCGGAATCACTGCAGCGCTAGGTAGGCCTGTGTATTTCCCTTGCTGCGACGCAGCGTCGCCGCAAGGGAATAGGACATGCTGCGGTCTGAAAAGACGCTCCGCATGTCCGTTAACGCAGGTCTTCTGCCTGTGTGTTTTTACGCATAGTGGAGACGGGATTTCTTGAAATCCCCTCCACTATGCTGTAACATCTGGACGCTGCGTGTTTGACGCTGCGCCAGCGCACAGCGTCAAACACGCAGCAATTACTGAGTTTTCTGATCGTGGAAACACACCCTAAAAACGCTCAAAAGATGAACAACAAAGTGATTTTATATGAGAAATGAATAGGAAAAGTCTTTCAAGCATTTTTAAGTGATTTTTTTGGAGGCCCCGATCCACAAAATTCAGTGTGCACATACCCTCAGAGTGCAAGGTGTGAAAGGGAATCTCTCTGCAGGTTTTTGCTATTTAATTTGAGAGCAGCATGATATAGGGGCAAAGACCCTGATTCCAGACATGTGTCACTTACTGGGTTGTGTTTTGCTAGCTTAATAAAACCAGTGTTTTATCAGCAGGAGATTATCACTACAGGACTGTATAACCCCGCCCACACCAATGATTGACAGCTTTCTATGTACACTGTGCATAGGAAGAAAGTTGCCAATCACTGGTGGTGGGCGGAGTTATACAGAGCTCATCATTAGGCCTCTTTCACACATCCGTTTTTTGCAATCAGGCGCGATCCGGCGCTTTTTTAAAAAAAAAGATCCGGTTTTTTAAACCGCCGGATGCGTTTTTTTGTCATTGACTATCATTAGCGTCGGATCGCGCCGCATGTCATTGCGTTTAGTCCGTTTTCTGCCGGATCCATCATAGATTTTAATTCCGGCGGCCGGACAGGACGCATCATGTAACGTTTTTTTTTTGTGTGCCGGAAACGCCTGACAGCGCTTGAATTGGCCATCAGGCAGCCGGAAACAATAGAAGTGTATGGTACAGGATCAGTCTTTTGTGCAATCCGGCAAAAGACTGATCCGGATTCTGAAAATCAAGGACTACTACTACTACTACTACTACTACTACTTTTTCCGGGCAAAAAAAGGTCAGGACGGATCCAGCTAAAAAACGGATCCGGCACATTAGTTTTTTACAATCTACGCCGGATCCGTCTTTTAAACAATTCGCCGGATTGTGCCTGATTGCAAAAAACAGATGTGTGAAAGAGGTCTTAGAGTGCTGCGAGATTTGCAGCAGAGAAACAACGATTTTATCAAGATGACAGCATGCAGCCCAGTAAGTGACACATCACTGGACTAGGGGTCTCTGCCCCTATATCATGCTCTTCTCAGATTATATAGCAAAAACCTGGTGCCAGATTCCCTTTAATGGTTTAAACTCACTGTTGTTTTGCATTTACTTGTGATAATTTTTAATGTTTATTATGCCACATCTCTTTCTCCACTCACATCCAAAGCTGCATTTAACATTCTGCGAGTTGAAAAGAGACTACCGTATATATTATGCACACACTGCAGTCACATGGCAGTCATCTGGAGCACATCTAACGCACTGCTCTCTTATAACAGGAAACCAGCAGAATTCGGCATGCAGCTCTGGATGTGAGTGAAGCATGAAACATTTTGTAAAACTATTGCACTCATGTACAGAGTCTCTGTGTTGCTTAAGTTTCTCCTCGTCTTTGAGCCCTTGTATCGTAACTGGTTTTCAACCGCAGAACTTTACATGTGACTCATCATTGCCAGAAGTGACACACAGCAAGCAGTGGAAAGACGTAGTAAATACCAGCGCTGGAACATATTCATACTGGTTATTCCTATGACATGTGATAGGGCTGAGGATGACAGATCTATATCCGAGACATATTGCTGTCAAGACCAATGCGTAGTGTGAATGCGCTATGACAATCCTCTGCAAGCTAAGAACATCAGCAGCACAAATTTCTCTCCATCCTGATAGTTTGTTACAATGTGTCAGTTCAGCAGCTGATATCTATGGGTGTAGGTAAAGAAACCCTCTTCCCATCAAAGTTTTTATTCTCTTAATATATTGCAGTCTGCATATGATATAACATTGTGTACTTACAATTGCTGATTTTGCCTTTCTTCCCAGTTAATTCTTCTCTTTTCTTTGCTCTGTGTAGAAAAAGGCAGTCTCTTGTCTCTGCATGGACCAATCCCCTCTTCATCTCCTGACCCAGCTTCTCCCTTCTTCCCCTGCCAGGTACTTTTGCAATAGCTCATGACTTGTGCAGAGAAAATTGACCTCCTGTTTCTACTTCTTTTTCTTCTACTTAGAAGGATTCAGCTAGTCAATTTTTGATCATGTGATGTCAAAGACCTGATGGAAAAGAGAAGAATTAGAGTAGAAAGGCAAAATGAGCAATAGTAAGTACATAAAGCTATATAATATGATGGCTGCAATATATTAAGAGAATAAAAACATTGATGGGAGGAGCAGGATTTTTTTTAAAATGGCCAGGTCCACTAGTTAGAATGGGGTGCAATAACTTTTGCCCATGTTGTATATTTTTTAGCACTGTGAATACTGTTCCATGTCTGGACTGTCATCATATTCCATCCTGTTACTTCCCTTCCACGTTTAGGTATATTTTACACGGCAGCCATAGTGGGACCAGCGGTGGGTTACCTCTTGGGAGGATTTTTCCTGAATATTTACACAGAACTCAGAAGTCCGTAAGTAACTCAATATCTCGGGACTTAACATTTACATAGGAATAAAGTCTTATGTAGGAGCAAGAACTCGCACCGACCAGACATAATATACAACTGATTATCTGGTGAAGATGACGCCTGTCTGGGGTGGGATATAATTGGCAGCAAGTGAACGTTCAGTCCTTAGTTGTGTTAGGAGCCAAAAAAAGGACAACAAAAGCGTCTGAGCGTAAGGGCCAAACTGTGATGTCTAGACGTCTGGGTCAGAGCATTTCCCACGCGACTGGTCTTGTGGGATGTTCCTGATATTTAGGGGATAGTACCAAGGAAGGACAACCAGTCACCAGACGACAGGGTTATGGACATCCAAGTCTCATTGATTCATGTGGGTGAGACGGCTAGGTCAATTAATCCAATCCTACTATAGAAGAAGTACTATATTGCTGAAGAAGGTCCTGCTGATGAGAGGAAGGTGTCAGATCACACGGAGCATGGCAACTTGCTGTGGAGATCAGATCAGTGCCCATACTGCCCCCACTCCGCTGCCAAAACGACCTACAATGGGCTCTCGAGCATCAGCACTGGACCATGGAGCAATGGAAGAAGGCGCCCTGATCTGATGAGCTACGTTTTCTTTTATTTCATATACACGGCTTGTTGTGTGCATCAATTACGTGAAGATGATACGGCACCAGGATCTACCATTGGAGAAATACCAGCCAGCAGAGGCAAGGTGATACTTTATGAAAAGTTCTCCCTGCGTCCTGACATTCATGTGGCGCCAATTAAAAAAAGAGAACAACAGCTTCATCCAAGGTGTTTATTCACCAGCCACCCAAAATGCTCCTGCCACAATGCAAAAAACTGTTCAGGACTTGTAGGAGGAAGATGACAAAGATCAAGGTGGCGACGTGTCTCCAAATTCTCAACATTTCAATTTTGGTTGAGCATCTTGTGCTGGGAAACAAGTCAGATCCATGGAGGCTGCACTTCACAACTTCCAGGAATGATCTGTGTGACTGATGCATTAGGAGACATTCAGAGGTTTTGTGAAGTCCGTGCGTCCACGGGTCACAGTCGTCCTAGTTTTTGTTGATACCTGAGGGAAGCTACACAGTATTAAGCAGCTGGGTGTAATGTTATTTTTGATAGTCGTGCATCTTTAGAAAATTAACTTTGGCCCCTATTCATCGAAGCTTTTACTCCAGTTAAAAAGCTTCAAAAAGTTGCAAAATTTTTGCGCAAAGCTGCGCAAAAAGTTTGCAACTTTTAGTACTTCCACAACATTTTTGCCCAGTTCTGACAAACTGGCTATGTAAAGGGACGTAGTGACGAGCAGCTGAATGCTTTACACCACAAATCTTACTCCAGTCACTGACTGGAGTAAGATTTGTGGTTAGACACAAACTGAGGTGTACAGCACTTTGCGCTCTGCCTACTTCATTAGTAGGAGTGAACTTCTTAATGAATTAGGTTCCTCGCACTCCACTCCACCCCCTTATCAAAACCGGGTTGAAAAATACGAGTCTTGATGAATTGAGGCCTTATTTTCTTTTATCAACCTTAAATGACCAAATGTATGTGGACACCCGACCATTAAACTTTAATGAGCTTCCCGAACCATGTGTGTTAGTATGGAGTTAAGGTCCTTCTTTTGGGAAGCTTTCAAAGTGTCAGGCAGAAGAGCATTTACGAGAAAGTCTGACTTCATATTCGTGCTCAGAAATTGTTCTTAATGGGGCTTAGGTCAGAGCTCTGTAGCCCATCGGGTTTCTCCAGACCAGCCTTGCCTCCGCCATGTTTTTATAGGAGCTCATTTTGTGTACAGAGGTGCAGTTCTTGGACAGAAGGGGCATTACAATGTAGGGAATGACATTTGGGTGAAATGTCTTTCTATGATGTAGCATTGCGCTTCCTTGTACAAGCCACCCCAGACCATTACCCCTCTTGCAGCACATGTTCTGGTAGCTGCTATGCTATGCATACAGTAGGTGCTGTGGTGTCCCCCAACCATCTCCACTAAGCAGGACCTTTGTCATTCATTATTATACTGCGCCACGGAGTTTGATGCAATACTTTTACATGTCTATTTCCATTACTCCAGTCCGTTGATATATTTCTTCTCTACCGATTTGTTCATTACAGCACTGGTCTGACACCGGAGAATCCTCTGTGGATTGGGGCCTGGTGGATCGGCTTTCTGGGTGCTGGGGCAGCTGCGTTCCTCATCTCCTTCCCTATACTTGGATATCCACAGCAGCTGCCAGGTACAGTTACTTATCACTGGCCATAGATAAGATAGGTGCAGTCTGAGTCAGTGGATTCAGCAGGCTTTATCTCTCCGTCCCCTCCCTGGGTACATAAAATATGGGGATCATGCGACTGATTACGGGAAGTGAGTGAAATACATCTATATATAGTTACTGTATATAAAATAATTATGCCTGCTTTTGAGCCTCTTAAAGGGGATGTTCACAGACCCTGACTAGCTGCCATTTTGCCTGGTGACCGTTCAGGAGTGGTAGATCCAGTGTCATTACTCTAGGATCCTACCCTATACTCTAGTAAAGCATATATAAAGAGGCTGCCAACACCAGATGACCTCCGTGAGTCACATCTGTGGCCATAAACCAGCGTATCTCATTATGCACCATTGATCTCATTGTATTGTATTCTTTCAGGTTCTCAACGCTACGTGGTCATGAGAGTGTCTGAGGCTCATCATGTGAAAGATGAGGGTCACAAACCGGACCCTGATTTTGGGAAGACTATTAAAGATTTGCCAAAGTAAGAAATTTGGTTAAATAATCCTAGTCCTGCAAATAATACTTCCTCGTACAGCCCCCTGAATTTGACGCCATCTTCATAGCTTCGTTTTAGGATGGATAGACAACTGCTTATCTAGCTGTTCCCTGATGTAATAGTGTCCAGTAGATTCGGGTGCACTGTGAATGTGCAAGAGGGTTTCTGGTGTAAGCCAAATTCATTACATGACAAAAAGGTCTAACAAATAATACTTTTTCTCAATGGCCAAGATCTCCACTTGTTGTCAGTGAATGGAAATGTTCAGAGTTTACTTTTAGGGGTCAAAAACTTGTGTTGACCTCATTCGAACATGCTGATACTATACTGAGCCGCTCACTTGTGTCAGCTTTTCATGGCTTCCGCATCCTTGTACTGGACCCCTGATAGGAGAGTGTTACTGACTATTGATGAGTGAACGTGCTCAGATAATGTGTTATCCGATAATGCTCGGCTGCTAACCGAGTGTCTTCGGCGTGCTCGAAAAATATGTTCTTCGAGTCCCCGCGGCTGCATGTCCTGCGGCTGTTAGACAGTCACAACACATGCAGGGTCTGCCTAACAGCCACGAGACATGCAACTGCGGGGACTCGAACATATTTTTCGAGCACGCCAAAGACACTCGGTTAGCACACAAACATGCTCGGAAAACACGTTCGCTCATTACTATTACTGACCCAAGAGTTTGTCTCGTTACCAGAGTTATTCAGCCTCAGGCAGTGAATTATAAGATTGATATATTCGATAGGTGACACCATCTTTGAGATCCACACCTGTCTCTAGAACGGGGCCAGGTCTTGCCAGCTGTAAATGTAGAGGAGGCCGTGAATGCTCGCCTCTCTGTTCGGGCTCCTATGGGAGTTATTAAAATAGTCAGGCAAGCATGCTTGTTCTGCACTGATGAGAGGCAAGAACTTACAAACAGATGTCTGCACTTTTCTTGCTTGGCTAATATCCATGGCCATGTTGCAAGGCTTATTAACCCCTTCTTGACGTATGACATAATATTAGGTCCTATTTCAGAACCCGATGTATGGAGCAGGCATAGGAGTTGAGCCCACACTTTACACGGCAGAAACTGCCTGTGTTGTACAGCTGGCATTCACGTCTGTTAACGGAAAAATAGAACAGTTATAGTCCTTGGAGAAAGGGGTGAGAAAAAACTAAAAATGGCCTCGGCAGACAGGGGTTAAAGGATCAGACATTGACTTACAGGAAATGTTATACTAGTGACATTGTTTTCTTTCTTCTTCGGAGAGAGCAAACAGACATACAAAAAAAAGTATGAATTCAATGACAGCAAGTGGTGCGCTATAAATTGCTATATATTTCTAATATCAATTAATAATTTCTGGGAACGTTTTGTAGGGTCCCAGAGGTAATCAAACATTACGGTATATACTGTTGATTAGATGGGGGACACCCCTTTAAATGAATTATGTTGGGTATGGTGGGCATTGAACTAAACCGGTTTGGCTACTGTCCTTTGAAGCTGTTTTTTAACTTACAGTCCCGGGCATGTGATTGATCCATCAGCTAGATAATAACACCGCTTACTGTGTGGGGGGCACATACAGATCTGTATCCTCTCATGTTGACTCCTGTTTTACCCCATAGGTCAGTACTGATGCTTCTCAGAAACCCTACATTTATTTTCCTGTGCTTAGCGGGGGCGACAGAAGCAACTCTCATCACAGGAGTGTCAACATTTGGGCCAAAGTTTCTAGAGTCCCAGTTTAGTTTGAGTGCGTCTGAAGCTGCTACGTTTTTTGGTAAGTCAGACCCTCATCTTATAGTCAGTGTATTAACATGACTTCCCGGGATGGAGAAGGAATTAGAGGTCATAAATAGTGA
This sequence comes from Oophaga pumilio, assembly GCA_009801035.1. Taxonomy (NCBI): domain Eukaryota; kingdom Metazoa; phylum Chordata; class Amphibia; order Anura; family Dendrobatidae; genus Oophaga; species Oophaga pumilio. The sequence continues at coordinate 15,767 of VIAB01030354.1, forward strand.
TGAGCGAGTATGCTCGTTGCTTGGGTTTTCCCGAGCATTCTCGGGTGGTCTCCAAGTATATGGAAGTGCTCGGATATTTTTTGACAGCCTGAATACAAACAGGCAGTCCCCACATATATTCAGGCTGTCAAGAAGCCGCAAATCATGCAGCTGCGGCAACAGAAACGAAATCTCCGAGCACTTCCAAATACTCGGAGATCACCCGAGCATGCTCGGGAAAACCCAAGCAATGAGCATGCTCGCTCATCACTAGTCATAAATATTCATTGTGCTGAGTTATTTCTTCTAAAGAGGACTCGTCAGATACTGAGATCTGAAACCACAAAATAGATATATCCGGGGGAAACCAACCTGCGGACGGAAATATTAGTAAAGAGGTTACTTAAAGCAGAAGAACAGACCTAGGTACAGAGTTTCTTTAGCTAATATCCGTCCAATTAAAGATGCAAAACCATCCAAAGCCGGGTTCTGTGCCTCGTTCATTTCCCCAAACACAATGTAGATATAGTCGCAATGGAGCCATTGACTTCAATTGGGCAAACTGTGTCCAAAATATGAAACTTCATTCTCTTTTTGACCTACTTTCAGGTGTTGTCCATCTTTGCAGTCTGATGTAACTGCACAAACAGTGCCAGAATGGATGCCAAATCCCATAATATATTCACACACCTGTATGCTAAACATATTTTTTGATACAGAACTCCAAATTCCTTGCATAGACATAAAACTGAAATGTGTAATTCTTGCTGCCCGCAGCCTCCACTAGGGGGAGCTTTGTAGCTTCCTGTATAAATATTTATCCATTGAACTCAATATTAACTGTGTCTGCAGTAAGCTCCTGAGCTCCTCCTAGTGGCTGAAATATATATTTTAAAATTAGCACAGAATTTTGTACATTAAAAAGGTCTTGATGTTAGAGATTCAATTATTTTACCAGACTGCATCCACTAAAAGAGTCTTAAAGGTGCTCTAATCTACAGCATGTAATAATGGGTAAAGACAAAACTCCCTCTGTCAGTGGCTTTCAATTCACCACCAGTTAGGACCCGTTGTTGGCCGAGTTCTTGAGGGGTAGTCTTTCCATTTCATTATGTTTGGTAAAAAGTTTAACTGAAAGACATTGAGGTGAATCTTGGACTGATGCTTTTATCACAAAGGACTTAGCAGACCGAGGATCCTAACGCTGTGAGCGGCTCCATGGAAGGACAATTGGCTCTTTATTTGGTGCAGCTCAGTGTTACTGTACATCCTCCTCCATCTCATCAGTCACTCCAGATTACTTGGACAACATCTGCATCAAAGTCCGCGTTAAATATTGTCTCCATGTGTGCATAGAGATGCGTGCATGATTGGAAGTAAGCTTGTGAGCTCCTGGGGTCAGGGCACTACTTGTACATCACTAGAGTATATGCTGGTGCTATAGAAATGACAGTTTAATATGGACATTTATAATATTCCTGGTTATAATTGTGGTTATAATTGTGTTCTTTGTTCTTCTCGTTTACACAGGGTATCTGGTGGTCCCAGCCGGGGGTGGAGGAACCTTCCTTGGGGGGTTTATAGTCAATAAACTGAAACTTCATTGCTCAGGAGTAATCCGATTCTGTGTCTTATGCGCTGTCCTAAGTCTGATGTCAATTTTCATATTCTTAATCAGCTGTCCCAACATGCCTATGGCCGGAGTGACTGAACCCTACGCTGACGGGTATGGACTTTATATAATCTAGGTAGAGCCGACATTATAGAAATGAATGCCTTGAGTAGCAAATACAGTATGGATCCCCCACTCCCCGCTTTTAGACACATAAAACACAGATAGATATGAACTTTTTATCCAAATAATGCCATACACTGCTCACGTAATACTGCTGTTCAGCAGCTAAATTATACCATCACACAATTACATAATACCTCCATATAGTATCTCAATAACATAACCATATAGTGCCCAAATCACACCACAATACATGTGCTGCAAGAGCGTAACATAATATATGTGCTGCAGGAGCCTAACTATAATAGGTGCAGGGGTTGTTATCGCATTGGGGCCCAAAAGGTCCCTTTCGCCCATATGAAAAGACCATTACTATTAAAGTCCGATAATAATTGGGGGTCCCGTTGGAGCTTTTGCATTGGGGTCCTCGAGCTTCAAGTTATGCCACTAATGTGCTGCAAATCAATGCACAAATAAAACTACCAGTGTCCAAATAATACTGCCCTACAAAGTCTACACTATGAAAAAGTTTATAGCAAACTCCATGGTAATCCAGGTCAGTGAATGGGTTAAAAGTCAAGTGTTTAGTGGCCCAGGGAGTGAATGGTTACATTCTCCACTCTTACTGCTCTCCAGGGTCCAGTCCACAGAAATGGGGGACCCCGGCCAATTGCCCTGTTTGCTACACCACCAAACTTGCCTGTAAATCCAGGGCCTTTTAATTGCAGTGTCTGATCAAGGACTAATATGCTCTTTTCCGCTATTACTTATCTGTTTCTATGGAAAGCAGGGTGACAAACGTTTTGCCTCCATTAAAGGGGTTATTCCCATCTTCATAGATGGATATTGTCGGATATTCTTTGCAGTTTATTGCATACTATAATTTGCAGCCGTTCTTGAAATATTACGTTTTCTTTTTTCTTTATGTAAAGCTTGTTGCCTAGGAAACCATCCACCGCTACTGTTTAGTTTGTGCGTGGTGCTCTGAAGCTGGCCGGGATTAGGAGGTAGCAGCACGTCCCAGTGAACCTGGACAGGTTCAAATAAGTGCTTACAAGCTCAACAGAAAAGAGCCTGTAATCACTGCGCGTGTTCTGCTGTCAGGCAGCGCTGGTCGCTTTCCAAGGCAAGCTATAAACTAACCAAAAGAAATTTGCTAATATCTCAAAACTGGCTGAAAATTTTAATGCGCAGTAAATTGCAGAATTGCTTGCATTTTCAAGTGCAATTGAACCATACATATTTATTAACCCCTTAAAATATCCACACTGGCGTGAAGTTCTTGAGACCCTGAAAAATAATGGGTAGCTGGCCCCCAAACTTGTTATGTAATGTGACATGGTTTTCTTACAGGAGTATGATAGTGTAGCTCTAGATCTGTTGGGCTGCAGAGCTAAAACCTAATCCCCTTTGCTCTTTCTCTGCAGTGTCCTCTGGGTAAACAGCCTGAACCTGTCTGCCACCTGTAATGCTGACTGCGGCTGTGCGCAGGAACTTTACAGTCCTGTGTGTGGAGCGGATGGAATCATGTACTACTCTGCCTGCTATGCGGGGTGCTCAGGAACGTACATGGAGCTTGATAATGGTAAAAAGGTATGTGGGGAAATGCTCATCCAAATCAATGGTAGGGATCTGGGGGACATTGGGGACATGGTTAAAGGAGCCTGTCACCAGGAATAACGCTGTTAACCTGCAGATATGGGGTTAATCTGTAGGTTAACAGCAATATGATGCTGTCTGGCGCCTGCATGCAGCTGAATGCAGCAGGGAGAAAATGGTATTTGGTATTCAGTCATAGGGGCGGGGGCACCGCCGGTTCAGTCACTGCTGAGTCCCCCAGCCCTGACTGACAGTCGGCCACAATGTAGAGCCAGTGTCAGTCAGGGCCGGGGGCGCGGTTACAGCGGCCGCTGTCTATTCTCAGAGCGGTGACAGAGCCGCCCCTGCCCCCATGACAATACCAAATGCTGGTGGGGAGAAAATTATTTATTCTCCCCATCAGCAGTCATGAGCATTCATACTGGTGCCGGACAGCATCATAACGCTGCTAACCTGCAGATTAACCCCATATCTGCAGGTTAACGGCGTTATTCCAGGTGACAGGTTCCCTTTAAAGTTAAACTGTTTGTCCAATGAAATGTATTTTTCTGTATCCACATGATAACTGTATGATCACAGGAGCCTCAACGCTGGGTCACATGTGCACTATCTTTCCATTTAATGTCTATGGGACTAAGGTTGATAGCCTGGTGCTGTACTCTGTCTTTGGGATTGCCATAGATAGCAATGAAAAAAGCGGTAGAGATGATCTGCAGCACTTGGCAGCGGCCGCTACACACATTACATGTTTAGTGGTTACATTACCACTGTCAGAATTGGTAGCACCTGATCGGTAGGGGTGTTAAGTATCAGACCCCAACCGATCTAATAGTGATGAACTATCCTGAGGATTGATCTCCAATATTAGACTCTCTGATAACCCGTTTTAAGCTCCTTGCGGGGGCATCATTGGTGCATCTGTGTTTTTTAATATATGTAATATATTTTTGAGCACTGAGTATATAATTTAGGGTTGCATTGTCTTTTATGTTCCAGGTTTACCAAAACTGTAGCTGCATTGCATCAAATATCTCCATGGCGGGTGCACAGGCCGTGTCGGGGAAATGTTCGTCTTCCTGCCAGAAGATGTCTCTGCTTTTAGTGTTCACATTCACTGTCATATTGTTTACATTCCTCTGCAGTATTCCTGCACTGACAGCAACACTAAGGTATCCTCACCGTCCATCTAACCGTTTTTGGTGTGTATTGGGATAGCCTGACTGATGGTATGGCTGAGTACTGGCTCATCTGATATTATGGTTCCTATAGGATAAGTGGTGTTAGAGCTTTGAGTGGAAATTGCATGTATGGGGGTAAGAATGACAGATTGTATGAACCTGTGTTTAGAAATTGCTGGTCCAATAACTAAGACTGATACATTATATGGAGAAAAGTATTGGACACACAACTTAGCTCATTTGTTTGTCAGTTCCATTGCCCCCATGGTATAACATGCGGCCCCTCGCTGTCAGACTTTACTAACGTGGGACAGAATGGCTCGTTCAAAAGATCTCACTGATAACAGCGAGGTCCCGTAATAGGACGTCTTGGGTGTAATAAGTCAGTTCATGACATTTCTTCCTCCCTAAATAATCCACCATCACATGTCACTGATATTATTGAAAAGCAACTCAGCAATGAAGTGGAGACCTCCTAAAGTTACAGAGCGGGGTCACCGAGTGCTACGGAGCAGAGCGCATAAAAGTCACCAATGCTCTGCTGACTCCATAACTGCAGAGTCCAAACCTCATTAACATTTGCTCATCACTTGGACAGCCCCTTCTGAAATTCTGTAGTCCCCCATGTAAAATAAAATAACCTTATACTCCCCTCCCATCAGGGCTGCTCCACCGACACTGATCCCCCAGCGCTCGCGAAACATTGGCTGTTGCGCTCACATGACCTAATAATAAGCGTCGTTGATGGGCTGCTTTACTCACACTACCCTTGAGTTAAATTCGGACGTCCAATGGAAGCGTGAAGAAGCAGCCCATCAGCGTCCAGTGACTGGCTGCAGTGCCCACATGGTATAACAATGGCGCGTGAGTGTAGAGACACCCGGCGCTAGTGCTGGAAGTGAGTGTGTTTTATATTTTACACCACAGACTACAGCATTACCAAGTAGTGGACAACCCTTCTACCATCAGTGCAAAAACTGTGTGCGGGGAACCTTGTTCTGACGCTTCATAATCATACATGGTGAACGTCACTTCCAGGTCACACGTAGAGAATAGAGTGATCCGGAGAATCTGCAGATGGTGATGTCAGTCAGAAAAGGAGCAGGATGGCGCTGGATATTGGAGAAGGCGTCAGTAGGGGGATATACTACACACACATATACGCAGGTTTAGGGGAAACAAGTCCACCGGAGGCTTCTTTAATGCTTATGGCTATAGAATAGTCAGAATAGCTCCTGCATGTGTAACGTGGAGGTGAACCGCTATTTTTCTCCATAGAGTGTATATTGGAAAGACTAATGTGGATATATGCAATTAGTGATGACTGTAATTGCTGGATATAAGTAGCCGGATGCGGTACTGCTGTATATGTTCTGACTTAGCCATCATATCATTAGTCCTCCGATCATTGGGAGTTCTCTGTCAGGCCAGAGTTGGTCTCTCAACTCCATTGCTGCATTTAAAGGGGTATTCCTATCTCCAAGAACCTATTCCAATATGAAGCAGATGTAATAATAATGTTAGCAAATACCTCCACTTCCACTTAAAAATGTAGTATAGTTCTTCTGATAAGCCACGTCGCTGACACTATGTGTAGGGCACTGCAGTAGCTTAGACATCCATGGTTGCAACCACTAGCTAACTAACTGTCACTCTATGAGTGATCGTAACCATGGATACTTACCGTAAGTTACTGCAATGCCTGCACATGGGATAAGAGACATAGCGAATCGGAAGAACTATGCTATATTTCTAATTGAAGGTATTTGCTATTATTATTATTATTACACCTACAACATATTGGGAATGGATAGGACCTTTAAGATGGGAATACTCCTTTAAAGCAATATTTGCAATTTCTTAAGCACAGCTCCTCCACGGTCCACCTTGTGCTGCCCCCCCCAGTTACTGTAATGACAGACTAGTGACCATGGTGGCCATCTGATATGTCACCACTGCTGCTAGCACTGGGTCTCATTAGCCGCCTGACATGCTGTCAAAATGGAGAGCAAAGAGGAGAACCAAAGCTGAATCTGAAAATGTCTTATTTTTTTTTAATATTGAGCCCAAATTCCTATAGTTAAATGGATTTCTTAGATGTAAAAATTAAGTCTCCCTCCCACATGATAGGCACTTGGCCATGTTCAGGGAAGACAATCTTCCATTGCACCTGCACTGATACATTGTAGCAAAATATCACAGCAGGAAAGAGATTTGTGCTGCTGATTATCTAATCCAGGAATAATAGTGACAAACACAAATGTGAGACCTATTTTTTTATTACCAAAACGAGAATGTTACTATTCAGTGATGGCAAACAGTGATATTGAAAATGGTGAGGAAATGATATGTAAATTATATTAGCAAATGGCACATCTCTTTATTATAGGGTGAGATAAAAGTGGAAAGTCCCTTTAAAGGAGAACTGTCACGTGCCATAAATATGGAAATCCCACTGTTCTGCATCCGGCTTTTTTTCTTTAATTCCTGCTCTTCTCCGTTCCTGGATTATGGCCCACTCTTCCCTATATACTGTATAAATGGAGTCTTTTTTTTTAGCCAAGTGGGCGATGTCCTTAAATAGACCCTCAAAGAGAACAGTTTAGGGGGTCTAAAGATACTATATCTCCATAGAGAGAAGAGATGGCCATATCTCAGGATTAGAGAGGCACAGGAACAAAAGAAAACAACACCGGATTCAGGAGAACAGCAGCATTTAGACCATGTAAAAAAATACACATTTATTGAAAGTGGCAGGTTCCCTTTAAGTCACGTCTCACATATACCAACCCTATTGATCCATGACATGTGACTTGTTAACTGCGTATTTTCCCATGATTCTTTTGTGTTCCAGGTGTGTTTCCGATAGTCAGCGTTCCTTTGCACTTGGGATCCAGTGGATATTAGTGCGGACATTAGGTATGGAATAACAAGAAGCACTTACACTAATGGACTCAATAACCCTACTGATAAACTCAGCATTTGCTATCTGCTCGGCCTCAGATTTTTATCTGCTCGGCCTTGTACTCAGAGCAAAGTGCTTTCTCCTAAGTAATCAGCTTTGACATTAATACTGCATTTCCATCTTCATCTAAACTATTAAAGGCACTATTTACTGACTCTTCCTCAGCCATACAAAATGAAGAGTGCGCTTGAGGAAGATGCACCAAACTCATTAAGAGTAGAGATGGGCGGACACCTGGATGTTCAGGTCCGTCGGGTTCGGCCAAACAGTTACAAAAAGTTTGGGTACCAGAACAGTACCTGAACCTGGACCCCATTCACTTGAATGGGGGGCCCGAACATCTAGTGTTTGCCACGCTGTCATGTGCATGACAGTGCTGCAAACACCGCTTCTGATTGGCGATGAAATCATCACCGCCGGTCAGACAGCCGCGGTTCCCACGCTGTCAAAAGACAGCGTGAGCGCTCTGCTGTGATCGGAGGTATAAAGTTTACCTCCGGTCACTGGTGTCAGCTGATGGGATTACTGCTCCCATCATCTGACACCTGGTGCCGCTAACAGCAATAGCAGGAGCAGCTGATGTGTGTATTCATTAGCCGGCTCCTGCAATGTAAATAAATTTAAAAAAAAAGCGTGGGTTCACCCCTATTTTTGATAACCAGCTTCAGCAAGGCTGGTTATCAAGATTAGAGGGGTCCCCATGCTGTTTTTTTTAAATTATTTAAAGAAATAATTTTAAAAAATGGCGTGGGGTCCCCTCATTTTTGACAACCAGCTGGGGGCTGGTATTCTCAGGCTGGTAAGTGGCCATGGATATTGCCTCCCAGCCTAAAAATAGCAGCCCGCAGCTGCCCACAAAAGGCACATCTATTAGATGCTCCAATTCTGGCTCTTTGCCCGGCTCTTCCTACTTCTCTATGAGACACCTATCCATTATTAATCCTATAGTTGTATGGTAAAGACACAGCCAGAACAAAGTACTTTATTAGAAATAAAACAAAACACAATTTTACTTTTTTATTTAAAATTAACAAACACAGTTATACTCTCCTAACGCCTAATTCCACCGACGCCCTCGTTCTCCTGTAATAAAACTAAAATAAAAAACAGCAATATACCATACCTGTCTGCCATTCTGTCCCACGCTGTAATACATGTCTGGGGAAAAATAGTTTTCAACCTAGACAGTGCCAAGATGCAACCGTCCAGCCTGAGAACCACTGGTAACTGAACTGATACGAACGCAGCCTCAGTGACCGGCGGTGACGTCATCGAGGTTACCTCCAGTCACTGAGGCTGCGTTCCCTGCCGGGCTGAACTGCCGTGACCTCGGTGAGATCCCTGCTAGCATCATATACGTACATACATACACTATACTTGTTTCTTTTTAGGGCTTGAATAAAAGTACTAACTACTAGGCTCCCAGCTGCCATGATAACCCATCAGCACTATGTAATGTTGCGGGAGGTGGGAACAGTGGCATTACAATGGGATGACAGTCGGCTCCAATCTAACCGTTATATGTCTCAGTCACCATTGACTAAGCGAACTAAAGGTTTAAATTGCTATAATGTATAATGGTGTTGTAACAAGGCACTGGTAAGTATAGCCTTATTTTCAGGGATGTGAATAGCGAAAATCAGATTTAGCTTTGATTGTGGCATTTGCTGGCGGGTCTATATAGAAAGTATAAAGGTCATGAGGCAGCAAAGCTTTAAGTCAGAGCTGTTACTTTACACCTTTAGAGGTTTATCTGAATGCAGGGCCGGATTCTGTCCCCAGAAAGTGTTGAAGCCCACTGAAGGGGTGAGAGCTCACTAATACTCTCGTGTTTGCTTCTTTGGACCCTGTTGTGTCTTGTTTCTCACTATCCAATGCAGCTAGTCACTCTCAGAATGATTGAGGTGCTCCTATGTAATCTTTTCGGACAATTATAATTACAAAGATCTCATCAGCGATCAGCGATCTGTATAACGACCTATGCGGTTGTTGGGAAAACCTAGTCCCACCTGCGACGCTGGTGAAATCGTTCATAAAGGGTGTCACACTCAGCGATTCAGGCTCACCAGTGGGACACCAACGACCAAAAAAGGCTCAGAACGTTCATAAGCAATCAACGACATCTCAGCGGGGGCCACATCACTGCTACATGTCACACACAGCTAAGTCGCTAACGAGATCGCTACTGCGTCATAAAATCGGTGACACTTTAGCGATCTCGCTAGCGATCTCGCTTAATGTGACAGTACCTTAAGATGTAGGCAGTACTATAATCTCAGAGGATTTTCTCTGACTAAAAATCTCAATAGGCTTTTCCTTTCCAAGCACAATTTAATGGTATGGACACCATTGTTTAAGGACCGTCATAAACACAACTTTTCTACAGTCCCATGTCAAAGCACTTATCATCACGAGTTGTAATAAAGCAGAAGCTCGACTTATACAATAAAACTCGACCTATCACACTGGATCGCACAAAAACTGCTGTTGCTGATATTTCTTCATTATGTGTCTTGCTCAGTCTAAAATCATTACTTGATTTCCACCTTCTGTTTCCTCCCCAGGTGGAATTCCTGGGCCCATCGCCTTTGGCTCCATGATTGACATTTCGTGTCTGCTGTGGCAAAACCAAAGTGGAGAGAGAGGGTCGTGCTACATGTACCAAAATTCAGCCATGAGCAACTATATGCTCATAGCGGGTCTCGTTTACAAGGTGAGCGCGGTTTATGTGAGATTTAAAACTGCATGTAAAATTGCATTCTTCTCACTGGTGATCCCATTGCAAGCCATCACAAAAGTTGTGACACCCTGGCCTGAAACATATTTTAGAGTTATGGAAAGATTTGTCCACTCTCTTGACATGCCACTTTTTGTAAATTTTTGTTCTTCCTATAAAATTACAGTTCTAAAGCATATTTTCTTAGAACACTGTGTTATGTGATTTCGATGCTAATCCTCCTGGAAATGTCTGGACAAATAGTTAACATTTGTCACTACACAGTCTAATGGCAAAGCCAGGCGGCCGTATAAATAGGAACGAAATTGGAATGCAGTGCACGGACTGGCCAGCGACTCTCCCGACCTGAGTGACAGCAGCATAGAAATACATGAAGCCGTCACACCCAGGTAGGGAGAGTCACCGGCCAGTCTGCCTGATTTACATAGCCGTCTGAGTGCACTTAGCCTATCCAGTCAGTGCTGTGTAAATACCCACAGGCAAATTATCCAGAAATTTCCAGGAGAAATAACAGGAAAAACACAATACTAAGTGCTAAGAAAAGGTGTCCCAGAATTTTTCCATGGAGAATGGCATTTCCCTGTCCTAATAGCACTATTCACTTTGGGGCGATGTAATATCCTGCAAGCCTTTGAAGAATTTCCTATTCAGCTTCCCTCCAAATACATCAACATACTACAGGCTGCTCTTAAAGGGAATCTATCAGGAGGTTTTTGCTACCCCATCTGAGAGTGGCATGATGTAGGCAAAGAGACCCTGAATCCAACAATGTATCATTTAGTTTACTGGGTGCAGCCGTTCTGACACAATCAGAGTTTTTAGATTTAGCAAAGCAGAGCTAAGAAAGCTAACCCCGCCCACACCAGGCTTTCTCTATAGACAGTGAGCTGCTTATCACAGAAGAGGGCGGAGTCAGACCAGACCTCAAGGGGCAAGCTAGTTACAGCAATGTTAATCACAAGGTGATTAACCCTTCAATCTAAGTAATCAACAGCACACAGCCTGACATGTGACACATTGGTAAATTCAGTATTTTAACCCATTCCTTTTGCTGTCCTCAGATTATATAGCAAAAAGCTGCTGACAGATTCCCTTAATAAATGGCTGCCTTTACTCTGCTTATGTGATTTAGGCTACAGGGTGTCCTAAAAGAGTATTTAGTCTGATGGCAGATATACAGGGAAATTACTGTTAAAGGGAGTGATTTCATTAAATACATGATGATAGGTAATTGCTGCTTGAGCAATTCCCTAATATATTTTTGAGCTTCATTCAGTACAGGAATAACACTCCTCTCTCTCTTTTCCAGTTAATAGGGTTGGTGTTCTTCCTACTTGCCCTATTACTTTATAAACCTCCCCCAGTTTCCCCAGCAAGTAGTGTGGACAAGGCAGCCAATGGGCATTTAGCGACGGACTCTCAAGGAGAAACGTTGGTGCCCTCATCGGGCAATCCGTCCTGAGTCCCCCTATTCTTAAATCCATCCACTGCCTTCATGCAGCACATGGCATTCCTCCGGTCGTCAAGACAGTGATATCACAGGTGACGTTTTACTACCGACCGCATGAAAGGGCTACTCCGAGCACTGCGATGACATCACAGGACACGCGACAGTACGTGTTTTATGCAGATACAGATCAGCAATCTCCTGTTTCTTTGTCTGAGCACTTAGAACACAGTCATTGTAATAATATGTGGACAAGCACTAAAAACCTAATTTATGCTAAGATTTTATTACATCTTATTGAGATCATAATTTATAAAATGTGGCTTATAATTATTATTTTTTCCCATTTTATGTAATCCGAAAATGTTTGTAATTCTCTAGTTTACTTTGTGCTTTAAATCAATATTTCCGTGGTCCCTGCTTGAATGCTTCAATTCACTAAAGCAAGCAGAGGTTCATAACCTGCTGATAAACTGTACCTGCAGGTGCCACTAGAGGGAGCTCACTACCCACAGATTTATACAGTTCTCTTGAATGTATGAATCCCTATGCAGGTTTCGCCCTCTAGTGGCCAAATACATTTCTATCTTTTATCAAGATAGGAAAACAATTCCCTGCACATATATTATAGTATAATATAATACTGAATAGATTAAAAATAGAATGGTGGAGAAAAAAATGTTGTAACAAACCCCCAACTCTGAGATGTATTAGGTCTGTACAGGTTTTCACTTTATGGGTGTAAACAAGACTTTTCTCATTCACTGGCAACAAGCAGAGATATTAACCAAGGTGAGCAATTGAAATGCAAATTATATTAGGAAGACATTTTTTTACTGTAGAATGGTAGAGCTTTAGATAAATACTGAAAACCCTTTTAATAAATTGTTATAGCATATGTGCTAGAATGCATTGGCTGCCGATTATCTTTCAGTGGTGGAACTATGTTGGATTCGTGGTGTGCCAACTTTTTACCGACATGTTATATATGCCAAGAATGGGTTCTTTAATTGCCAAAGCTGGTATGGGTACAGGCTCCAGCAGTAAATCTGTCCCAGGGTTGTACCTGTGATATTTACTAAGCTCTTGTGACATCACTATCCTGCCTGATCACATAGGGTCACTCTTACGGGGTCTCCGGAAATCAACAACTTAGACCACGTTCACACGGTCAGTATTTGTAAGCCAAAACCAGGAGTGGAACAATCAGAGGAAAAGTGTAGTAGAAACACGTCACCACTTCTGTATTATCACCCACTCCTGGTTTTGGCTTACAAATACTGATGTAAAATACTGAACGTGTGAACATGGCCTTACCCGTCATTACACAGAATTCATTAAAATCAATGGACCACCTGTTCAGTGATGGGGCTGCTGTGGTTGAAATTGTTTGGTTTGTTCAAATTTATGTGCAAACCTTCAATAATCTAGTTCAGATCGAATAACTAAAAATATAAACTTTTCCACCTAATTGTATTTTTTTAATTAAAAATCTGATTAATATAACAGCCTAACATAAAGAATACTATGACCCAGGTGCCGACAACCTGCCTGTTCCCTTCCCTGCTGACAACTGTTGAACTCAGTGTTAGACTGTTGCCATGCTAAGGCATGTCTGATAGTCTGTCTATTATAACTACACTACAGTTTTTAGCTTGTTCTGTCGTAAGTCAGTC
>VIAB01030356.1:17513-32336 GCA_009801035.1 Oophaga pumilio
CAGGGACGGCTCGAGATTCCCCTTGTGCAGAAGCGGGAACTCTATCCCTAACATTCTGGTCTTCAAAATCTGATCTTGCTTAACATACAATTCTCACAGTGGAGCAACCATTTTCATGTACAGTCTGGAAAATATTTTGAACAGAAAAAAAACTTTCTAGACATCTGAGAAATCACACAGGGGAGTAGCCATTTTTCTGATCAGAATATGGGAAATGTTTTACAAACACATCAAATCTAGTTACACATTGGAGAAGTCACGCAGGGGAGAAGTAATTTTCATTTTCAGAATGTGGGGAGAATTTTCTTACATATTTATTTTTTTTACTCAGAAATTTCACATGGGTAGGTACACACTTTCTTTTAAATAATTTACTTGGCAAATTATACGAGTAACAGTCAATGTAAATTCACATGTTATACAAGAGAAATGGAAAACAATTTAAAGCACTAAATGATGACTAATAAGTGAGAGTAATTACCAATAAACATCTGTTATCAAAAAGCAAACAATGGAAATAAAGCATCTATAAACTGATTGGTGGACCTTATTAGAGACACCCATCTACTAGTACATTGGACATCCTCTGGCCTTTATAAGTGCAGCAATTTCTCGTCACAAATATTTTAAATGTAGGAATGTTGGCCCATGCAGGCTATAGTAACATAGTTAGCAAGGCCGAAAAAAGACATTTGTCCATCCAGTTCAGCCTATATTCCATCAGAATAAATCCCCAGATCTATGTCCTTCTAAAGAACCTAATAACTGTAATATTGTTACGCTCCAGGAAGACATCCAGGCCTTTCTTGAACCCCTCGACTGAGTTTGCCATCACCACCTTCTCAGGCAAGGAATTCCAGATTCTCACTGCCCAAGCAGTAAAGAATCCTCTACGATGCTGGTGGAAAAACCTCTCCTCCAGACGAAGAGAATGCACCCTTGTGACCGTCACCTTCCTTATATAGTAGGCTGGATGTCTTCTTGCAAGTGTGGCAAAAGATTGAATCTCTGTTTATTTCTTCCATTTCTAATTCAGACATCAGTGATTTTGTTTGCAAAAAAAAAATGGGTTGCTTGTGGGGGTTTCCACACTTTAGGCACATCATGGACACTCCAAATCAGACATGGCGTCTGCTAATTATACCAGCAAATTTTGCATTCAAAAAGTCAAATGGCTCTTCTTCCCTTTTGAGTCCTGCCCTGCGCGTATACAGTAGTTTTCCTTCTCATATTGGGTATCTGCGTACTCAGGAGAAATTGCACAACAAATTGTATGATACATTTCTCCTGTTACCCTTGTGAAAATAAAGAAATTGGGACTAAAACGACATTTTTGCGGGAAAAATTAAGATTTTTTTCTTATTATGGCTCAATATAATAGACTTCTTTGCAGCACCAGGGGGTCCAAGTGCTCACCACACATCTAGATAAGTTCCCTGAGGGGTATAGTTTCCAAAATGGGGTCACTTGTGGGGGGTTTCCACAATTTAGGCACATCAGAGGCTCTCCAAATGCCACATCGCAACCGCTAATTATTCCAGCAAATTATGCATTCAAAAAGTCAAATTGCGAACCTTCCAATTTTGAGTCCTGCCGTGCTTCGAAACAATAGTTACCCCACATATGGGTATTGGTGTACTCAGGAGAAATTGCACAACATATTGTATGGTGCAATTTCTCTTGTTATCCTTGTGAAAATGCAAAATTTAGGTCTAAAAAACATTTTTGTATGAAAAATTTGATTTTTTTTTTTTTATTTTCACGACTCAACATTATAAACTTATGTGAAGCACCTGGCGGTTCATTTTGCTTATTACACATATCAATAAATTCCCTGAGGGGTCTATTTTCCAAAATGGAGTCACTTTTGAGCAGTTTCCACTGTTTAGGCACATTATGGACTTTTCATTATAAAAAGTCAAAAGGCTCTCCTTTTTCGAGCTCTGCAGTGTGCTGGAATTTAAGAGAAATTGCACAACAAATTTTGGGGTCAATTTTTTCCTGTTACCCTTGCAAAAATTAAAAAATTGCATTTTACCCCTTCACGACCCAGCCTGTTTTCACCTTTCTGACCCAGCCAATTTTTACAATTCTGACTACTGTCCCTTTATGAGGTAATAACTCTGGAACGCTTCAACAGATCCCACTGATTCTGCGAATGTTTTCTCATGACATAGTGTACTTTATGATAACAGTAAAATTTCTTCAATATGACTTGCGTTTGTGAAAAAAAGGGAAATTTGGCAAAAATTTTGAAATTGTCCAACTTTTAATTTTTATGCCCTTAAATCAGAGAGTCATATCGCACAAAATAGTTAATAAATAACATTTCCCACATGTCTACTTTACATCAGCACAATTTTTGAACCAAAATATTTTTTTTTGTTAGGAAGGTATAAGGGTTAAAAGTTGACTAGCGATTTCTCATTTTTACAACAAAATTTACAAAACCAGGGAAGGAGCGCCATTTGACTATTTAAATGAAATATTTGCTAGAATAATTAGCGACACCATGCCACATTTGGAGAGTCCCTGATATGCCTAAACATTGGAAACCGCTTTTTTTAGGGACCACATCACATTTGAAGTCACTTTGAGGAGCCTATATGATAGAAAATACACAAAAGAGACACTATTCTAAAAACCACCCCTGAAGGTGTTGAAAACCACATTCAAGAAGTTTATTAACCCTTCAGGTGCTTCACAGGAATTTTTGGAATGTTTAAAAAAAATGAGCATTTAACTTTTTTTCACAAAAAAATTAATTCAGATCCAATTTGCTCTATTTTCCCAAGGGTAACAGGAGAAATTGGACCCCAAAAGTTGTGCAATTTATCCTGAGTACGCTGATACCCCATATATGCAGGTAAACCACTGTTTGGTTGCATGGCAGAACTCGGAAGGGAAGGCGCGTTGTTTGACTTTTCAATGCAAAATTGGCTGGAATTGAGATCAGACGCCATGTCGCGTTTGGAGAGGCCCTGATGTGCCTAAACAGTGGAAACCCCAAACAAGTGACACCATTTTGGAAAGTAGACCCCTTAAGGAACTTATCTAGATTTGTGATGAGCACTTTGAACCCCCAAGTGCTTTACACAAGTTCATATTTTTTTCACAAAAATGATATTTTTGCCCCCAATTTTTTATTTTCCCAGGGGCTCGGAAGGGAAGGAGCACCGTTTGACTTTTTCATTGCAGAATTGGCTGGAATTGAGATCAGACGCCATGTCACATTTGGACAGCCCCTGATGTGCCTAAACATTAGAAACCCCCAATTCTAACTCCAACCCCAACACACCCCTATGCCTAATCCCAACATTAACCCTAATCCCAACCCTAACTTTAGCTAACCCTAACTTTAGCTCAAACCCTAAACCTAACTTTAGCCCTAACCCCAACCCTAACCCTAATGTGAAAATGGAAATAAATACATTTTTTAAATTTTATTATTTTTCACTAACTAAAGGGGTGATAAAGGGGGGTTTGATTTACTATTTATAGCGGGTTTTTATGTTTGGCAGCTGTCACACACTAAAAGACGTTTTTTATTGCAAAAAATGGTTTTTGCATCAGCACATTTTAGGAGCTATAATTTTTCCATATTTTGGCCCACAGAGTCATGTGCAGTCTTCTTTTTTGTGGGACAAGTTGACATTTTTACTGGTACCATTTTCGGGCACATGACATATTTTGATTCCTTTTAATTCTGATTTTTGCGAGGCAGAATGAACAAAAACCAGCAATTCATGAATTTCTTTTTTGGGGGGGGGCGTTTATACCGTACCGCATATGGTAAAATTGATAAGGCAGTTTTATTCTTCAGGTCAGTACGATTACAGCGATACCTCATTTATATCATTTTTTATGTTTTGGCACTTTTATACAATAACAACTATTTTATAGAAAAAATAAATATTTTTATCTTTATTCTGCGAGCTATAACTTTTTTATTTTTTTACGCTGATGACGCTGTATGGAGGCTCGTTTTTTGCGGGACAAGATGATGTTTTCAGCTGTACCACGTTTATTTATATCGGTCTTTTGATTGTGTGTCATTCCACTTTTTGTTCGGCGGTATGATGATAGAGCATTGTTTTTTGCCTCTTTTTTTATTTTTTACGATGTTCACTGACGGGGTTAACTAGTGGAACAGTTTTATTGATCGGGTCATTACGGAAGCGGCAATACCAAATATGTGTAATTTTATTGTTTAAATTTTTATTTACATAAATATTTATTGGTAAAATATATATTTTTTTTCTTTATTTGGGGATTTTTTGTTAATATTTTTAGACATTCTAATTTTTTTAAACTTTATTACATTATCCCAGTATGGGACATTACTATATAAAGTCAGATCACTGATCAGCAATCTGACAGGCAGTGAAGGAGGCTTGCTGGTGCAAACCACCTCACTGAAGGACCGGGGGTCTCCATGGAGACGACCGGAACAACGCGATTGTATCTCGTTCCGGTGGGAGTGCGCAGGGAGCCCCCTCCCTGCGCGATACTTATTATTTCCGCTGTCACTACTGACAGTGGCATCAGAGGGGTGAAATGCCTGTGATTGGTGCTAGCACTGATCGTGGGCGTTGCTGCGTGGTGTCAGCTGTCACATACAGTCATGGCCAAAAGTTTTGAGAATGACACAAATATTAATTTTTACAAAGTCTACTGCTTCACTTTTTCTAATGGCAATTTGCATATACTCCAGAATGTTATAAAGAGTGATCAGCTTAACAGCAATTACTTGCAAAGTCAATATTTGGCTAGAAAATGAACTTTATCCCCCAAAACACATTTCAACATCATTGCAGCCCTGCCTTAAAAGGACCAGCTAACCTCTTTTCAGTGATTGCTCCATTAACACAGGTATGGGTGTTGATGAGGACATGGCTGGAGATCAATCTGTCATGATTAAGTAAGAATGACACCACTGGACACTTTAAAAGGAGGCTGGTGCTTGGCATCATTGTTTCTCTTCTGTTAACCATGGTTATCTCTAAAGAAACACATGCAGTCATCATTGCAATGCACAAAAATGGCCTAACAGGTATGAGTATCGCAGCTAGAAAGATTGCACCTCAGTCAACAATCTATCGCATCATCAAGAACTTCAAGGAGAGAGGTTCCATTGTTGCCAAAAAGGCTTCAGGGCACCCAAGAAAGACCAGCAAGCGCCAGGACCGTCTCTTAAGTGTTTCAGCTGCGGGATCGGGCTACCAGCAGTGCAGAGCTTGCTCAGGAATGGCAGCAGGCAGGTGTGAGAGCATCTGCACGCACTGTGAGGCGGAGACTCTTGGAGCAAGGCCTGGTCTCAAGGAGGGCAGCAAAGAAGCCACTTCTCTCCAGAAAAAACATCATGGACAAACTGATATTCTGCAAAAGGTACAGGCAGTGGACTGCTGAGGACTGGGGTAAAGTTATTTTCTCTGATGAATCCCCTTTTCGATTGTTTGGGACATCAGGAAAACGCCTCATTCGGAGAAGACAAGGTGAGCGCTACCACCAGTCTTGTCTCATGCCAACTGTTAAGCATCCTGAAACCATTCATGTGTGGGGTTGCTTCTCAGCCAAGGGAATCGGCTCTCTCACAGTCTTGCCTAAAAACACAGCCATGAATAAAGAATGGTATCAGAATGTCCTCCAAGAGCAACTTCTCCCAACCCTCCAAGAGCAGTTTGGCGATCAACAATGCCTTTTCCAGCATGATGGAGCACCTTGCCATAAAGCAAAAGTGATAACTAAATGGCTCAGGGAACAAAACATAGAGATTTTGGGTCCATGGCCTGGAAACTCCCCAGATATTAATCCTATTGAGAACTTGTGGTCAATCATCAAGAGACGGGTGGACAAACAAAAACCTAAATATTCTGACAAAATGAAAGCATTGATTGTGCAAGAATTGACTGCTATCAGTCAGGATTTGGTCCAGAAGTTGATTGAGAACATGCCAGGGAGAATTGCAGAGGTCCTGAAGAAGAAGGGTCAATACTGCAAATATTGACTTGCTGCATTAACTCATTCTAACTGTCAATGTAAGCTTTTGTTACTCATATGTTTACAATTATTATATTTCTGTCTGTGATAAAAACATCTGTCAAACACACATAAAAACCAGAGGGCAGCAGATCATGTGAAAATATAATATTTGTGTCATTCTCAAAACTTTTGGCCATGACTGTACAGCTGACACCCGCACACGATCACCGCGGCTCTCAGTGTGAGGCCGCTGTGATCATGCCGCCGTTCTAGCACTGCTGCAGGCAGAAATGCAGTTCCCGCAGAGGAAGGTCGGGTAGGGGTTAAAATAAAATTTTTGTGAAAAAAAAAAAAGTTAAATGTTCATTTTTTCCTTCGAAAGTCCATTAATTCCTGTGAAGCACCTGAAGGGTTAATAAAATTCTTGAATGTGGTTTTGAGCACATTGAGGGGTGCAGTTTTTAGAATAGTTTCTCTTTTGGGTATTTTCTGTCATATAGGCCCCTCAAAGTCACTTCAACTGTAATGTAGTCGCTAAAAAAATGGTTTTGAAAATTTAGTTGGAAAAATGAGAAATCGCTGGTCAAGTTTTAACCCTTATAACTTCCTAACAAAAAATGTATGTTTCAAAAATTGTGCTGATGTAAAGTAGACATGTGGGAAATGTTATTTATTTACTATTTGTGTGATATGACTCTCTGATTTAAGGGCATAAAAATTAAAAGTTTGAACATTGCCAATTTTTCAAAATTTTTGATATTTTCACAAATAAATGCAAGTGAAATCTAACAAATTTTACCAGTATTATGAAATACTATATGCCACGAGAAAACAGTCTAAGAATAAGAATCGGTGGGATCCGTTGAAGCGTTCCAGAGTTACCTCGTAAAGCGACACTGGTCAGAATTGGAAAATTTGTCCTGGTCAGGAAGGTGAAAACAGGCTTGGAGGATAAAGGGGTTAAATATGCTGTCTATAAAATTAGAATTGTCGTAATAATACTGACCTGAACAATCATGTTACACAGAACACTGCAAAAATATAACCCAAGTAGTATCAGAATTGTATTTTTTCCACAATTTCACCTCACTTGGAATTTTCTTCATGCATATTATAAATGGATTAATTCAAAACTACGACTTATCCAGCAGTAAAAAAGCACTCATACAGTTATGTTAATGGGAAAATAAAATCTATGATTCTTGAAATAAAACATTAAAGCGCATCAGAGAGTATTTTTTTGTTATTAAACTCAATATAACTTTTTTCTTTTTATTTAATGGTTTTATGCACTTACACATTCCAAAATATTGTTCCGCTTTAGCTTTGAGCCTAGAGTAAAAACTCCTGAAAGGGGCATAATGCTAATCTCATGCGCGGTATAGTTATGTAGATGACGGCAGTTAAATGACCGCCGACAAAGATATATCTAGGTTTTCTGGCACCCGGAACAAGGATTCAGTTAGGCGTCCCCTCACCATTCTCAGTTTATTTCAGTAGTGGTTGTCACATCTCTACCACAACCAGCTTCTGTAGCCAGATGATGCCGTATTTACTCTGCTGGCGGTGCTAGAAATGTCAGAACCTGAAGCTCTGGAAGGCGAGGCCTTTCTAGCCACTAAGGTTAGATTGGCTGAGACCCACAGTGCCATCAGTCTGGCAACATGGGTGTGTGTGCTTCTAGCTGAAGTTATCAGCTCCCTTCTCCAGCCACTCGGATTGCGCCACACCATTCTAAAGCTTCCAGCTTGCTGTTGAAAGCTGTTAAATATAGTTTTGTGTTTCCCTGGCTAGGTGTGCTTCTTCTGCCCCTGTTTTGTTTAGTGCATTCCTGTATTAACTCCGGCTAGTTTCTCACTATTCTTATGGATCTTGATTTTGTTCTTGCCATGACGTCTCTGCTTTGACCCTGGTTGGTGACCTTTCCTACCTCTGGATAGCAGCCCTTCCATGGTATCATCCCACTGGGTCCTATTATAAAATCAGATGTTAAAGGGTATTAGATTTCTCTGGAGTTTTCCAGACAGTGTCTTGTGTCAAGTCTGTCTGAGTCAGCTTTTTGAGCCTGTGGCCTCAGACAGACATTTCACTATATCTGGTCCAAACAAATAATGGATCCATTTCAAACGGTGGAGTATCAAATGAAAGACCCGAGCAGTGTCCGAGGTCTTGCCGAACAGATTCAGCAACAATCCACTAGGGTCCAAGCCCTTGCAGCACCTTCCTTGATTTTTCTGGAGCCCAAGGTAAACCTTCCTGACACATTTTCAGGTGACTATAATGTTTTTATTCTTTTAAGACAAGCCATAGCTTGTATTTCAGGGTCCACCAACTTTCATCTGGTTCTGAGACCCAACATGTGGGACTCCTCATATTCCTGCGGCAGCGAGACCCCAGGTTTGGGCCTTCTTATCCCCTGATGCTCCAGAACTATCCACTGTGGACTCATTTTTTGAGGCCTTAGAGCTGAGCAAAGTTACAAATGACAATCTGCAGCTCACAGTAAGCTAGCTTAATACCAAGTTGCAAATCATTAGCGGACCGGAGGCATCTAGGGAATGCCTGCAGGCTCACAGTAAGCTAGCTTAATACCTTGCAGATCATTAGCTGACAGGAGGCCCCAGGGGAATGCTTGCAGGCAATACCAGATTGAACAGCGAGGCTGTCAATCAAAATGCTGACATGCCACAGGATCGATCAGATGAGATGGATTTTCATTCGAAAACCGAAAGTCCAGCTCATCACAGATCTCATAGGGCAGCTGAGCTGTCACTCACAACATCCCTAGGCCACAGTCAATGATGAAACTGTGACAATTGTACAAAGTTTCGGCGTTGGGCCACAAACTCACAGTGAAATGATCAGGTGCTTCACGGTTGGTTTCTTTCTGGACTCTCTGACCAAGTTAAGGACATGTTGGTTCTGCCCCCTTCTCCTGACTCTTGATACTGCCATGTCCCTATCTATCTGTCTTGATAAGCGTTTTGCGTGAACTCAGGCAGGAATGCAATGCTGACTCTGTACCGTCTCCTAAGACTTGTTCACCTATTACCATCACTGAGGAACCTGTGCAGATTGGAGTGACTCACAAGCCAGTTTTTAGTAACCACTGTGGAGAGTCTGGTCATAAGAGGTCTTCCTTCCCAAGACAACCGACACCAAAAAAAAAATCAGCATCTGGCTGGGCCCGAGAATGCCCACCTAAGCGCACAGGTATTTTCTGATGATTCTGCAAAATTAGTGCTACCTGTTTGCTTATCTTAACTAGAAAAATCTGTGCGACTTCAGGCCTTTATTGATTGCGGTTCGGCAGCAAATTTTGTTGATGCCAAGTTGGCAAAGGATATTTGTTTACCCTTGCCAAAATTAGGTGTTCCTATGAAAATCACTGCTATTGATGCTACACCTCTGACCCAGGGTGTGGTGAAGTGCATCACTAAGGAGGTATCCCTGTTGTTGGTTCATTACATTTTGAATCTATGTCCTTTTTTTGTACTTGAGAACTTGTTCATGGCTGTGGTCTTGGGCATGCCTTGGTTATGTAAAAATAAGCTGGTAATTGACTGGCACCAGGGTGATATTGTGCACTCGAGCACTGAGTGTCAGCAGAAATATTTGTCCTGTTCTGTGAATCTGTCCAAAGCCATGCATTCAGAAATTTATCTAATGTATTTTCTGTGTCCGAATCTGAAAAACTTCCGCCACGCAGAGATTATGATTGTTCAATAGACCTGGTACATAACTAACCTACATCAGGCAATGAAAGTATAGTAGACAATCTGCAAAAAGGATTCATCAGGCCTTCCATGTCACCACTTACCACTTGTTTCTTTTTTATTGATAAAAAAGATGGTGGTCTCAGAACTTGTATTGACTATCATGAACTTAACTCAATTACTGTAAAGAATCAGTACCCACTGGAGTGGGTGGAACCTAAGTCTCTAAAAGCCTTACAGAATTTTCTTGAGTTTGTAAAATATCATAAATTTATTAAAAATATTTCCAGGATTGCTGAACCACTCACTGACTTGACTAAGAAGGGAGCAGATGTGGTTAATTGGAAGCCTAAGGCCATTTGTGTCTTTTCTGAGTTAAAGAAATTTTGGATGAAGATCCAGACGGTGCTTCTGTGGCGCCCCTGAGGGTCCAGTTGCCACAGAGGTGCTGCACCTTAACCAAAGGTGTGGTACTTCGCTCTCAGGTAAGGAGGGAACAGTACCCAGAACCCACACACCTGCCCTGCACTCAACACCAGACCTCTCAAGGCCAGGGAGGGACTGGATAGAGGGTGTGGGTGGAGTCAGTAGAGAGGGGGCGGAGCTTGAGAAGTGACAGTTAGAAGGAGCAGTGAGTTGGTGCTAGGGACTCGAGCAGTAAGGAGTTCATCCCTAGACCTGGGGACAGAGTGTGAGAGAAACAGAAAGATAGAGAGAAGCTTCAGTGAGAGAGAGGAAGAAGGGGTCCTAGGGACACGGATAGTGAGAAATCCATCTGTGGCGCCCATATCCACCGGTGTGGTCGGTGGAGGGACCAGGTCGCAGTAGGGGAACCAGCCCCCAGGACTAGTGGAGGACTACAAGACTTAGCTAGCAAACCTGAGGCTGAGGTATCTGTATGTGCCTCAGTCACATACGCACACATTCGCCGAAAAGTCAGCCGGATAGGATCAAGGGGACCTAGAGTATGTCGCCCGAAAGTATCTGAGGCGGCCGTATTGGGACACTGTGTGCGTGCCGCAGGGCAGGAGAAGAGGTAGCCAGCACAGGGAGATGGCCAGAGAAAGAACATCAGAAGGGTGTCCAGACAAAGTGTTCCCCAAATTACTTGAGAGCTGGCTGGACCACCTACCCGGAGGACACAGCACCCCAGCTGGGGATTGTTCAACAGTGAGTAAACTGAAAAGACTGCACCCTGCTGTGTCCTCTGAATTATTTACTGCGTCATCCACCCTGCACCATGACCGTTTACGTCATCTACTTCAAATTCTAATACAGCCCTGTGGCCTAGCTCTACCCGTGGAGAGCTGTAACAACTTTGCTGCGTCACCAACTGCCCCAGAGGATTTGAATCGCAGCGTCGGCCATCTTATTGCCGTACACCATGGGTGGCATCACAAACTATTTGCCTTTTTCCCATTTTTACTTTTATTTTTCCCTTTTCATCATCTTTATTTTCAAACACCTTTTTATTGGACACCCAGGGCCACAGACCGGGTCACTGCTGCCGTGACAATTCCTCTGAAGAACCCTCAGACCCGGGTCCGAATATCCCCAGGCCCTAGGGGGCGCTCCACTTCCATTTTTAGAAAGGAATTCCAATAGGGAGGTCATAGGGCTATCAGACAAGAATTGTAGATAGCAGTTAAAAAAATTTTTTTTATTGTCTCTGTAAAGTCTTCATCAGGTGTCTGATACAATATGCCCCATATGAGCTATTTATACCCTTATTCATTACTTTTGGGTGTGGTTTCCCAAATAAGCGATCCGATCACTATTACCTTTTCTTTTAAAGGTCGCTCAGGATAGATACTTATTCAAACATTGTCTAAAAATTGTGAAATAAAAAAAAAACAACATTACTGCCAAACTCATTCATAGAAGATCAAATCACAGAATACTTCCACAGTATAATCAAGTGGTTTGATAGTCTTTGTCTATCATGATGAATATTAAAATTCATCACATGGTAGATGGTCTCACAGAGGCAAGACATTGCAGGGTTGAATCCAGTTTGAATTTGGTTAGGTAACACCCATCCAACACCCAGTGAGCTCTCCCATCACAACCAGACAAGTCCAGCAAGATTCTTGGACCAAGTGGCCAGATGCATCCACCACCAGAACCCACCAGGAGACAGCAAGACTCTCTGATTGCCCCTTCTCTAATGTTGGGGACAGCCACACACAGGAATCCCTGCTGTTGACACCCAACACATGCAAGTTGGCAGGTGCAGTTGTGCCAAATGGAATATTTATTTAAGTTCCAATGTCTCATTGAGTCCTTCTGGATACAGACTGCCCAGTTGGATTTATTGGCGTGTTTATTAAGGCAATTGTTCTTGGTAAGATGGAGATTATGTCAATATGCTGTCCGAGCTAATTGTTTAGGATCTCTTTTTTCAGTAAACCTGGAGAGTAAAACATGATTGTTGGATGTAGTCTGTGGTGGAAGTACAATTACATCTAATACGACAGAATTGGCTAGATGGTATGTTCTTGTCCATTTGGAATAATGTAAACTGAAGTAATCTAAATATCCATTTGTACCAACCGGCTTGAAGTGAGTTCTGCTTTTAATAGGCTGATCTTTTGTGATATAATTCTAAATCCGTATATGGAAGCAAGGGTGCACCTATGATGAAAAAATGCTAGAAGGGAGGATATCAATAGAAATCAGGGTGCTACATCTTATATGGAAGACAAAGTGTATAATAGGAGAAAAAGACCAATACAAAAAAATGGGGTGCACACCTAATAAGATATCGACAATTTATACAAATATGTATTAGCTACCATGATATAGGAAAGATGTGTATCTTTGTACCGTGTTAGCCAGTAGATAGAAAAATATTTAGAGTTGAGAGTCCTCAGTGGTTGATACCTTTTAATTGCTAACTGAAAAGATGGTAACAAATTGCAGCTTTCGAGACTACTCAGGTCTCTTCATCAGGCGAAGACTAATACAAAATCTGAAGAATCACATATTTATACACAACAGGACAAAGGAATAATGCAATACCATGGGCATACAAACCCTTTACAACCATGTGAACGTGGCACAATAACCATTTAACACCCCTGATGCTCCATCAAATACACAGGTGAATATACACACAATAAGGAGCAATAACAAGACAAATACTAGTGGAACCTCTGGCTGGTATGTGAGTTACCTCAATGAAAAAAGATTATCATGCATGGTATAGAGGTCACAAAAAAGGGGGGTGAGCAAAAACAATGTAGTTACCACAAGAGGATAGAATAAAAGAGGGTGTGAATAACGCTACAAAATGCAAGCAGTTAAATACTCAAAGAAACCTCTGTGGATGGTACTACCTCATATGCTCAAAGATTGCTCCAAACCACCAAAAAGTGCCATAATAAGCATGGAACCGCAAGAATTAGGTGTGTGGGGAGAAGACCCCACCCGGAACAGCTTCGTCATGAGTGATTTGTCCATAGGTGAGGTGAAACCTAATATAGAGCAGTGCCTAATGAGAAAAGCATTTACCTGTGTGTAGCGTCCGCACAATAGGCAGAGCCCGGAGGAACGTGTCCAACAGCGAGCGTACCTGGCAACAGATCATCACAAAACCGGAAGGTAGAGAGCCAGAAGTGAATGTGTGCGCACATGCGCCATTGCACAAACTGGTAAATTAAGGGCAACTATGTGTGCCCATACTATGGTCGCCAGAAAGAATATTAATGGAAGGAGGAAGGGGGGAGAATACAGAACAGGAAAAGAAATCAAGGATATGTATAAAGAACCTGTAAGACATGATCATATAGAGGCCATAGAGAGAATTGGCAAGAGCCAAAGGTATGGATGATTGTAAGTGGCCAGAATCACCGTTACATATAGCAACAGGAGGTGAGAAAGTATTCATGTAGTATTAATCAACCATTTAATTAAAGCCATGAATAGATGAACTGTAGCAGCAGCCTCTGCAGCAATGCATGACGCAAGGAGAAGTGACCTAAGGAGCTCAGACACCTGAATGCCTCAATGGCCACATATATCAAAGGGGAACATGTGACACATACCATGCAAAATAAGAAGGGAGGCGAGTTGGCTCTTAAAGCACAAAGATGCCCATCATGTGGTGATTGATCCCCTGAGTGCAGTGACAATACAGGGTGGGCCATTTATATGGATACACCTAAATAAAATGGGAATGGTTGGTGATATCAAATGTTTGTGGCACATCAGTATATGGGAGGGGGAAAACTTTTCAAGATGGACGGTGACCATGGTGGCCATTTTGAAGTTGGCCATTTTGGATCCAACTTTATTTTTTTCAATGGGAAGAGGGTCATGTGACACATCAAACTTATTGAGAATTTCACAAGAAAAACAATGGTGTGCTTGGTTTTAAGGTAACCTGATTCTTTTATGAGTTATTTACAAGTTTATGACCACTTATAAAATGTGTTCAAAGTGCTGCCCATTGCGTTGGATTGTCAATGCAACCCTCTTCTATCACTCTTGACACACTGATAGCAACACCGCAAAAGAAATGCAAGCACAGGCTTCCAGTATCCGTTGTTTCAGATGCTGCACATCTCGTATCTTCACAGCATAGACAATTGCCTTCAGATGATCCCAAAGATAAAAATCTAATGGGGTCAGATCGGGAGACCTTGGTGGCCATTCAACTGACCCACGACGACCAATCCACTTTCCAGGAAACTGAAGATGGCACATTCCCTGAGTTTTTCTCGCAAGATGGTGCACCACCACATTATGGGTGTCAGATCCGAGCATTCCTACATGATCAGTTTCCTGGAAAGTGGATTGGTCGTCCCCGGAGTCCGCAATGCTCCGGCTGCAGCCCTGCCAGCTGCCGGCAGTTTAACCCCAAAGTGCGTGCAGCGTTCATTACAGAACGCTGAATGCACATGAATGATGTCATTGGGGTGGGCGGGGTTAGCGATGAGGTGGGCGGGGTTAGCGCCCAATGCTCTCTCATCTTCCTGTCCCAGAAGAGGAGCTTCTGCAGTCCCAGAGAATCCAGAGCGATCTCTTTGCTGGCAGCTCAGTGCCTGTCTGCTTGTAATTTCTGTGACATTCTGCTGGTCATCTGTGCCCCCCCAGCTATGTGCCCCAATATAATCTCTGTGCC
>VIAB01030357.1:2823-13555 GCA_009801035.1 Oophaga pumilio
GCCTCTCTTCCACCCGCGCCTCTTCTTGTCGATCTCCCTCCATTAGTATTGCAGCTGCCACAATCACACGCTCCACGGTGGTCAGGTTCATTATGTGCAACCTGTCCGGTAAAGAAGAGAAAAGTTAATTACTAAATAAAGTAATTGTTTCTTGTTAACATTGAAAAAACAGCTTACAAAAGCCTAAAATGGCGGAGGGTGGGCGCGGCTGTCAAAAGATTACTAGGTTATCCAATGTTATGGAGGATCAAATACAACAAAAAAAATTACCTCAAAAAGCAACAAAGATCTTAAAATTGCAGTGGTGGGCGCGGCCAAAAAAAAAATAAAAAATCCCGGCAACACGTCTGTATATATATTGGAGGTAAGCAGACAAAAAGAAAAGGTGTAACCAAAAAACACATCACACAACATGACAAACAATATGTACCTTGCAAGTGAAATCCAAATATCCAGAAGATATAAATGGCAAAGATGAAGCGCTGTAGCGACTCTGACAGGTTCGCAAAACCCACACATGATACTATCCTCGCAACAACGCACAAAGGACAGAACGCTTGAGTCATCCACAAAGCGCTCTGGAACAATGGATGGGGGCGCAGTTACGTTTTCATTTATTGCTGAGGTGATGTTGTGGCCACCAATCGGAGCTGAGGGGCGTTACAAAAGAAAACCTAGTCCCACCTGCGCCGCTGACATATGCGTCGCCAACGAGGTCGCTTGTCGTTCTTAAAAGGTGTCAAACTCAGCGATTCAGGCTCACCAGCGGGACGCCAACGATCAAAATACGGTCCAGAGCGTTAGTGCACGATCAGCGACATTGCAGCGTTGGCCACATCGCTGATACATGTCACACACAGCGACATCGCTGACGATGTCACTGCTGCGTCATAAAATCTGTGTCGCTTAAGCGATCTCACTAGCGATCTCGCCTAGTGTGACAGTACCTTTATAGTACAAGATCAAAGGGAAAGGAGGGTTACATAACAATTGGCATAAAGAAAAGGGAGTTACACAATAAGTTGTCAAATGCATCCTGGGACACAAGACAGATTAGTTGACAGAATACGCGGGTGCTTCCCTAGTGTCAATATGTTCTAGTTCAACAGTTCAGGTTCTCAAGGAAATCTGGCTAAACAGACATTTTTGGGAGTTTACAGACCATTTCACTTAAATTTGGAAACAATAATATGTCCTTCACAATTTCTGGGAATTGTAGGAACTGACCACTAGCCATAAAAATGTTAAAAATGTTAGCACTTGGACAGATGATAATTGGATCATAAGTTATTCCAGCATCAAACTATTTACTGGTATTTTATTCTATTTTAGAGAACAGAAATTAACCACTTCTTTCACATAGCGCACGGCCGTCGATCCTTTTATAACTGCAGCCTTCCAGGACCTTGCTGATGGCCCAATCCGAACTGCTTGAAGACCTGAGCATGTGACCTCCGACCACCAATGAGCGGTCATCTGACGGGTATGCTCAGATGGAGAAAAACAGGACTTAGTCTCAAGAGTGTCAAACTAATGGTGGTTGCTATAGCTGAACCTGGGGCGGCAGCAGCAAGTAAGCACATAGCATTAGCCTGAGCAAGACACTGAGATCGATGTCTCCGCTGAGCAGGATACTCTGCGGCTGAAGAAGAATGGGAGAACGCAAAGGACATGGCTCGAGACTCCCCCTGTGCAGCGGCGGGATCTCGATGCCTAACACATTTATTTTGTTCTTCCATACTGTTGGCCTATGCATTGAATACAAGGTCTACCCTGCACCAGAGTAACACGCACCCCAATAAGCCTTTTAACCCACGTACTGGATGGCCACCTGAAAGCATTGCTCCTATTAATTTGCTACTCCCATATTGTTTGGCTATGCAGTGAACTGTTGAGCCTGAAGAACCTGCATTGGAGAATGTCAGTGTTAAGGCTGAAGACCCGGCAGTGGACAATTGCAGTGTTGATGCTAAAGACCCAGCGGTGGACAATGTCAGTGTTGAGGCTGAAAACCCGACAGTGGACAATTGCAGTGTTGATGCTAAAGACCCAGTGGTGGACAATTGCAGTGTTGATGCTAAAGACCCAGTGGTGGACAATTGCAGTGTTGAGGCTGAAGACCTGGCAGTTTACAATTGCAGTGTTGAGGCTGAAGACCCAGCGGTGGACAATTGCAGTGTCAACACTAAAGACCCTGCAGTGGAAAATTGCAGTGTTGACGCTGAAGACCCGGCAGTGGACAATTGCAGTGTTGAGGCTAAAGACCCAGCAGTGGACAATTGCAGTCCTTATGCTAAAGACCCAGCGGTGGACAGTTGCAGTGTTGACGCTGAAGATCTGGCAGTTGACAATTGCAGTGTTGAGGCTGAAGACCCGGCAGTGGACAATTGCAGTTTTGATGCTAAAGACCCTGCATTGGAGCATTTCAGTGTTGAGGCTGAAGAACGATCAGTGGAGAACTGCACTGTTGAGGCTTAAGAACCTGCATTGGACAATTGCAGTGGTGAGGCAGAAGACCCTGCATTTTAGCATTGCAGTGTTGAGGCTGAATAACTGGCATTGAAGAATTGCATTGTTGAAGATGAACAACCAACAAATTTCACATTATTAGGAAGTGGGTCTCCCATACTGTTTGCCTATGCACTGAATGCAAAGCCCGCCCTGCACCAAATTCACACGCCTCCAATAAGCTTTTGAACCCACGTACTGGATGGCCACAGGAAAACCATGTTCACATTATTCATTTTGTTCTGCCATATTGTTAGCCTATGCATTGAATGCAAGGCCTGCCCCAAATTTAGACAAACCAAAATACCACTTGGAAGAGACATGGAGGAAGTCCTCCTAAAAATCTGTTTCCATTACAAAGGAACTGGTCTCCTATACTTGTAATGCCAATACAGTGAGTGTATGGGCTGACAAAACAATTCTCCGTGTGCTACACATCAACATACTGTCTTAACATTTTTGTTACGGACATCATAAACACCCTAAAAAATTCAGTGGCTGTTGCATCTCGGAACACCCTCACCCTGGAGTTCTAGTGGTGGAGTCTGAAGAGACATGGAGGATGGCCTCCGAAAAAGGTCTTCCCAGTTTAAAGAAGCGGGTCTCCTATACTTGTAATGCCCATACAGTAAGTGTATGGGCTGACAAAACAATTCCCCCTGTGGGGTACACATCAACATACTGTCTCAACAGTTTTGCTAAGGACATCATAAACACTGTTCTAAAAAATTCCGTGGCTGTTGCATCACGGAACACATTCACCCTGGTGTTCTAGTGGTGGTGTCTGAAGAGACATGGACGATGACCTCAGAAAAAGGTCTTCCCAGTTTAAAGAAGCGGGTCTCCTGGGGCGTGGCCTGGCTGAGGATGTGAGCAGATGCTGGGAGAGATTGCTCCGGGACCTATAGCTTATCCTGAACTCCACTGGGCCGTAACGGAATTGATTTACAGCCTCATTACCTCAGGAGATTGTCCTGCTCTCATCGGTACCCACAGAAGACGGTTTTATGGCCGGGGGAGCAAATAAAAGGCCAAAGGTGGCAGCGGAGGGAAAACCAGGAGACTTCCAAGATGGCGTCACGGCATCTACTCCAGGTACCCAAACAGGGAGGGCAGCAGCCATACATGCTGTGGAGAAGCTGGCAGTGTATGCCAGGGGATCAGAGAGGAGCTTCCAGGCCCCACACAAACAGCTGCAGGAGATATCCGACTCCACACAGATTAACTTCCAAGATGCCATTAGGGAGAATAGGGGGGAGTAGTGCTGGCTCCCATCCACAGCATTCCTGTACACAGGACAATCCTGCAATCTCAGCCACATTCCAACAGAGTACAGAGCCTACATTAAAAGACATTCTAACTGCTGTAAATCATTATGGCACAGCCATGTCATCCATCAGAACTCAAATAGGTCAAATTAAAGAGGAAATCTCTGGCATGAGCCATTTTGATACAGGAAAGATGTATATCTTTGTATCGTGTTAGCCAGTAGATAGAAAAATATTTAGAATTGAGAGTCCTCAGTGGTTGATACCTTTTAATGGCTAACTGAAAAGAAGGTAACAAGTTGCAAGCTTTCGAGACTACTCAGGTCTCTTCATCAGGCAAAGACTAATACAACATCTGAATGAATCTCAATTCTAAATATTTTTCTGCCATGAGCCAGGGACTCCAGAAAGTTAATGATCACATTGCAGCCTCAGAAAGGAGGATTAGTGACCTTGAAGATAAAATGCCACAGATATCGCAAGTCTTCCGCAGACACTAGCAGCAGCTGTCAGCTCTGTTTAACAAGGCAGACGACCTGGAAAACAGGTTAAGAAGAAATAATGTAAGAGTCATTGGGGTGCCAGAGAAAACAGAAGGAACTAATCTGAATGAATTCTTTGAGAAATGGATTCACCAAATTTTTGGTGCAGCGGTCCTATCCCCACTTTATGCTGTGAAACGAGCCCATATGGTTTGTACAAGACCCCTTTCGCCAGGAGCTCCCCCAAGGCCAGTTTTAATTAAATTACTCCACTACAAAGACCGGGATACCATTCTGAGGGCGGCTGTTATGTTTCGGTAGCTGAGGAGAGCAGGCAAAAACGGCAATACACCAGAGAGGTTGGAATCTATTGGATTGCAGTACCCTGACTAACCACCACAACTAAAGGCAGCCGTGGAGCGTTCCTATGTTGGTCCTAGACGCCTCGTCACAGCCTGAGAGATTAACTACACCTAAAGATAGAAAGAGGAAAGCTATCTGCCCCGGAGCAGTTCCCCAAAGAACATAGGAAGCCCCCAAACATGTAATGGCGGTTAGACAAGAGGAAATACAGACACAGACAGAAAATAGTATGAGCAAACGCTGGGGCCCAATCTGCCTAGACAGAAAAGGATAGAAAGGATACTCACTGTAATCCAAACAAACCCTAAAAAATGCCAACGCTACGAATTGCAAAAAATCCTGAGATCACACGACCTCTACCACCTAAATCAGTTCTCTGGTGTAACAAAACTAAGCCGCAGCCACTGAAAAAACTGGAAAAGGCAAATGAACAAATAACAATGGCTCCAAAGGAACTGAGAGGAGCCCAAGCCCCCTAGGGGGGGAACCTGGCTAACCTCACAGAAATACAGAGAAATATGCAAATGGTAAGCACAAAAACAGAAAATATCTTATCTGAAAGCAGAAGAAGAGGCAAGACTCAGCAAGCTTCCAAGTGAACCAGGAACCACAGTTGAGACAAGAACAATTGATCACCGGCAACCATGATGGGAGGGAACCTCCCTTATATCAAGCCAGTTTGTGAATCCTGATTGCCAATCCTCATTGAATGGTTCAGTACTGTTTGTAACCACCAGAGGGAGGACAATTCTTGGGTGTTTGCTTCGGACATCCATGCTAGGAGACTGATCCGTGCGTATCACCGAGCTCATCCTGACTGACCTGGTTGCACAAATGAGGGTTCGGTGACCCCTCCTCAAAATGTAGTCAGAGTTTCATATCATTTTTACCGGTTCACTAAAAAACATACCAAAACGAAACCAAAACGAATTTTGCTGGGAAATATGTTATGGTACATCCTTTCCAGGTTAATGACTTGTATATAAGGCAAAATAATTAACCCTAGATCAAAATGTTCCTCCACCACTTGGGCTATGTTCAGACACAGCATTTTTTGAAGCGTTTTTCAACTTTTATATTGCTCTCAACCAAAACAAATGCATTCACTGGGAAATGTCATTGTAAAATTTAACAACCTTAGCTGGCCATGCGGTGTGTGACACATAAGCAGACACATCTTGTTTCATTTATGAAGGAGGGACTCTTAAAGTCACAGAGCCTGTTTATACAGGGGCATAAGGCAGCATTAATCTGCTTAAAGGGCCATTATTAAACCGTGGGTTTCCTAAACTTTTATAGCCTATGCTGTGAGTGGATGGGCTGCCAAGAATTACGACGCACCCCAATACCCCTTTCACGAGATGTCCAGGAGGGCTTCCATAAAAAATGTTGCATTGAATGCAAAGCCTTGTTAGGATTTTGACACTGGCTGTAGCAGCATGGAACACGTTAACCCTGGTGATCTAGTGGCGGTGGATGATGAGACGTGGAGGAAATCCTGATTAAAAACTAGGCCCAATTTAAAGGAGCGGGTCTCCTAGACATGGAATGCCCATACCCTAAGTGTATGGGCTGGGCAACATTTTCCCCTGTGGGGTACCCCTAAACCTTTTCCATAAGAAGTATTTAACACCCAGCAAAAACACCCACCCTTGTTAGGATTTTGACACTGGCTGTAGCAGCACGGAACACGTTAACGCTGGTGATCTAGTGGCGGTGGATGATGAGACGTGGAGGAAGGCCTGATTAAAAACTAGGACCAATTGGAAGGAGCGGGTCTCCTAGACTTGGAATGCCCATACACTAAGCGTGTTGGCTGTCAAACATTTTCCCCTGTGGGGTACACCTCAACCGTTTCTATAACAAGTCTTTTACGCCCAGCAAAAACACCCACCCTTGTTCGTGTGATGACTCCTGGAGTGGACCCTCTGGGCCGTGATAGCAACCCACGCCGGGCGAGCTGACCTAGTGAGGACCACCCCCTACAGGGAGCGTCAGGGGCAGGCCCAGGGGAATAAAGTACCACACTGCTGGAACCAGGTGGCCAGCTCCAAGGAGGCTCGAAAGACCATATTTAGCAGGGTGAAAACGGGGGCACACAGGGTACAGCAATATGTAAAGCGTGTACTCGGAGCACGCTGGGTACGGAAGTGCATAGACCGTGTACACGGGGCATGCAGGGTACAAGATGGCGCAGGACGCGTACTGGGAAGCACGCCTGGTTATAAGACAGAACAGAGTGCGTGCTGGTAAGCACGTCTGGGTACAAGACAGAGCAGAGCACATGCTGGGAAGCACGCCAGAGTACAAGGTAGTGGAACTGAGTACAGAGAGCCACCATGAAGGCACCAAGAAGGCCAAGCAAGGAAGCAAAAGCGATAATAAGGCATTGCCTACAGGAAGAGGCTGCCTGATATAGGGAATGCGCGCTGAGACTTCCGGGTCAGGTCCTCCAGAGAGGACCATAGAGACTTCAGAGTCAGTGCGGGCGCAGTCAGAGCTGCGGGTTGTGCGCAAGCGTGCCCGATGGGACCTGGGATCGGGCGCGCAGCTGCAGAGTCTAGAGCGCGCGGCACACGCGCGCACCCTACGGGACCTCAGCACCGGTCGCTGTTGTGAATGGACTTGAGATGAGTTCTGAGCAGAGGCTCCCTCTGGTGGTTACAAGCGGTACTGGACTGTCCAGTGAAGATTGTGAGGATTGGGAATCAGGTGTTACTGACTGGTCTTATATAAGGGAGTCACCTTCCCATCAGGGTTGCCGGTGATCAATTGTTCTGGTCTCAATCCTTGATTCCTGTTTCCTTTGTAGCCTGCTGTGTCGTGTCTGCATCTCCTGCTAACAGATAAGACATTTTCTTCTTTTTGCTTTTGTGCTTGATTTTTGCATTTTGTCCTGCACTTCTGTGGGGGCCTTCAGGGTCCCCTCGGGGGCTTTTGCCCTCTCAGTTTTGTTCAGCCACTGATGTTTGTACATTTGCTTTTTCCTGTTTTTTCAGTGGCTGCTGTTTTGATTTTGTTACACCAGAGAACTAATTTAGGTGGTAGAGGTCGTGTGATCTCAGGTGTTTTTGAAATTAGTAAAGTTGGTGCTTTTCAGGGTTTTTTGGGATTGCAGTAAGTGCCCTTCCTATCCTTTTCTATTTAGATAGTTTGGGCCCCAACGTTTGCTCATACTATTTTCTGTCTGTGTCAGTATTTCTTCTTGTCTAACCGCCATTACATGTTTGGGGGCTTTCTATGTTCTTTGGGGATCTGCTCCGGGGCAGATAGCTTTCATCTTTCTATCTTTAGGTATAGTTAGTTTCTCAGGCTGTGACGAGGCGTCTAGGACCAACGTAGGAACGCTCCACGGCTGCCTCTAGTTGTGGTGGTTAGTCAGGGTACTGCAATCTCATAGTTTCCAACTGCTCTGGTGTATTGCCTTTTTTACCTGCACTCCTCAGCTACCAAATCATAACAGGTCGCGAGACCGGAAGTGAAAAAGTTGGGCGGCGTGAACCAGCTCCGGAGGTACGCGGTGAGAGATGCGTAACAGTTCGGAATTCGACACTGGCTGTTGCATTACGGAACACGTTAACGCTAGTGATCTAGTGGCGGCGGATGATGAGATGTGGAGGAAGGCCTGATTAAAAACTATGCCCAATTTAAATGAGCAGGTGGTCTCCTAGACTTGGAATGCCCATACACTAAGTGTGTTGGCAGTCAAACATTTTCCCCTGTGGGGCAGACCTCAACCTTTTCTATAACAAGTATTTTACGCCTAGCAAAACCACCCACACTTGTTCAGAATTCAACACTGGCTGTAGCAGCACAGAACAAGTTAATGCTGGTGATCTAGTGGCGGCAGATGATGAGACGTGGAGGAAGGCCTCATTAAAAACTAGGCCCAATTTAAAGGAGCTGGTCTCCTAGACTCATAATGCCCAAACACTAAGTGCATGTGCTGACAAACATTTTCCCCTGGGAGAGTAAAATTATTAAAAATATTTTATGGGCATCATAGACACCATTGCCAAAAATTGGACTGGCTGTAGCAGCACAGAACCAGTTAACCCTGATGATCTAGTGGTGGAGAATGAGGAGACATAATGATAAATCATACTGAAATAAAAAAATAAATAAAAAATGTGACTCCACCTATGAAAGAAAATAACAAAAGGGAGGGGCGAACACAGGTTCATAGATATGAAGCCAGAATGTGTCGAACGAGATATGTTTGTCCCTAGCAACAGCTCAGAGACAGGGATATAAATAAAAATACAATTTAATAGTATTTCACTATTTTTATATTGGAGAGGTATACACTAGGTCATAAGAGGATGTTCCACAGATAGGAAAAATGGAAAACATAAGAATAAATGGGAAGAATATACTGTACGTACATCTCATTTTTATGAGATTTCCCCCTAGTGGAGTAACATTCGTTTTGGTTTCAAATTAGTAATGGGCATCATAAAAATACCCTTGCCAAAAATTGAGTGACTTTTGCATCATGGAATGCGTTCACCCTGGTATTGTACTGGTTGTGGATGATGAGGATGATGATAAGGAGGAGGATAAAACCAAACAGAGGAAATCAGGAAGCAGATACCTATGTGTGGTTGTTAAGAGGTGCATGAGAATACACCTCCACTAAAAAGACAATGTATTTGAGGTTATGTTTCGCTGTTTTCATTCGGTGGTGTACAGAAGTCTTGCCCAATCCAGCCCTTGTTAATTTTTATAAGAGTCAGCCTTTCAGCATTGTCAGTTGACAGGCAGATGCGCTTTTCTGTTATAATTTCACTAGCGGCACTAAAAACCCGCTATGACAGAACGCTAGCAGCAGGGCAGGCCAGGACCTCCAAGGCGTAGAGAGCCAGTTCATGTCACGTCACGTGTCCAGCTTGGATACCCAATAATTAAAAGGCACAGAGGAATCCCGGAGGACGTTTGTACGATCTGCAAAGTACTCCCTCACCATCTTTCCAAACATTGCACTTCTTGTGTCAGCACCCCTTGCCTCTGTGGCGGCACGATGGGAGGGTCTGAGAAAACTGTCCCAGAACTTTGCCATTGTTCCCCTGCCTGAGCTGGATTGTACTTCTCTCTCTCTCGCTTGGACTCCTTGGCTGTACAACAAACTGACGTCTGCTGACAGAGTTCTCACATGGGAATTTTTTCAGTAATTCCGCTACAAGGGCCCTCTGGTACAGCAATATTTTTGTTCACATGTCTGCCTCTGGAAGAAGAGACTGAAAGTTTTCCTTGCAGCGTGGGTCTAGAAGTGTCACCAACCAGTAATGAGTGTCACCGAAAATTTTTATAATGCGAGGGTCACGGAAACGCAGCACAACATAAAGTCAGCCATGTGTGCCAGACTACTAACAGGCAAGACTTCCATGTCTTTACCAACAGGATGACTGACAATGCTGTCCTCCTCCTCATCCCTGTCCTCAGGCCATCCCCGCTGAACAAATGGTATGACAGCTGTGCTTGTAATACCGTCTATAGAGCATGAAAGTAGCTCTTGTCCTTTCTCCTCATTGTCTACCAATCCACGTTGTGACGACATGAGGCTGGGCTGAGTGTAATCACCCTGTATGGTTCCTTGCATCATGCATCATCTTTAATTGTGAGCAGAGAGGTTTTCAGAATGCTGAGAAGCGGGATGGTGACGCTAATTATGGCGTCATCGCCGCTTACCATCTTGGTGCAGTCCTCAAAGTTATGGAGGATGGTACATATGTCTGACATCCATGTCCACTCCTGAGGTCTTATGTGTGGAGTCTGAACTGAATATCGACAGCCTTGTTGATGCTGGTAGTCAACAACTGCCCTCTTCTGCTCACAAATCCAACACATGCAGTTTAGAGTTGCAATGTGTGGGGACATCACACACCAATTGGTGAGCCGGAAGCTACAAATGCTGCTGAAGAACGTCAAGGGCGGCTGAAGCTGTAGCTGACTTTCTAAAATGGGCAGACAGATGGCGTACTTTCACTAGCAGATCCGGCAGCTCCGGGTAGCTTTTGAGAAAACGTTGCACCACGAGGTTAAGCACATGGGACAGGCAAGGCACGTGTGTGAGCTCACCTTGCCTCAGAGCCGCCACCAGGTTTCGGCCAT
>VIAB01030358.1:0-16238 GCA_009801035.1 Oophaga pumilio
AAGTCTAGGAGACCCGATCCTTTTTAATGGGACATTTTTTTTATGAGGCTGTCCTCCATGTTTCTTCCAAAGGGGGATTGGGATTATTGGGGTGCATATGACTTGGTAGCAGGGCAGGCCTTGCAGTCAATGCATAAGAAAAGAGTTTGGGAGCACAAAATGAATAATGTGAAGTGGATTTTCCTGTGCCCATCCAGTACCTGGGTTCAAAGGCTTATTGGGGTGCAAATAACTTATCAGCAGGGCAGGCCTTGCAGTCAATGCATAAGAAAACAGAATGGGAGTACAAAATGAATAATGTGAAGTGGATTTTCCTGTGCCCGTCCAGGACCTGGGTTCAAAGGCATATTGGGGTGCATATGACTAGGCAGCAGGGCAGGCCTTGCTGTCAATGCATAAGAAAAGAGTATGGAAGTACAAAATGAATATTATGAAGTGGATTTTCCTGTTCCCATCCAGTACCTGGGTTCAAAGGCTTATTGGGGTGCATATGACTTGGCAGCAGGGCAGGCCTTGCAATCAATGCATAGGAAAAGAGTTTGGGAGTATGAAATGAATAATATGAAGGGGATTTTCAGGTGGCCATCCTTTACGTGGCTTGAAAAGTTATTGGGGTGCATGTAACTTTGGGGCAGGCCAGGCCTTGCATTCAATGCAACATTTTTCAGGAAGTCCTCCTGTACCTCTCGTGAAAGGGGTCTTGGGATGCTTTGTAATTCTTGGCAGCCCATCCCCTCACTGCCTAGGTAATAACAGCATAGGAGACCCACTGTTTTATAATGGCTCTTTAGGAAGATTAATGCTGCCTGATGCCCCTGTAAAAATAGGCTCTGTGACTTTAAGAGTCCCTCCTTCATAAATGAAACAAGATGTGTCTGCTTATGTGTCACACACCACATGGGCAGCTAGGGTTGTTAAATGTTAAAATGACATTTCCCAGTGAATTAATTTGTATTGGTTGAAAGCAATACCAAAGTTGCAAAACGCCTCAAAAACGCTGTGTGTTAACATAGCCCAAGTGGTGGAGGAACATTTTTGTTTTGGGTAATAATTGTGGCTTAAATAAAAGTCATTAACCTGCAAAGGATGTTCCTTAACATATTTCCTAGGAAAATCCATTTTGGTTTAGTTTTTGTGGGTTTTTTGGTGCGCCTGTAAAAAGGGCGTGAAATTCTGAAAATATTGTTTAGAGCTGTGACCTAGGAGTCAGAAATGCTTCCAGGGGCAGTTGCCATGATGTTACCGTGTCATTTGAGCAGTGTTTCCTTCATTTTCAGACGTTTTTAGACCTTTAAAGGACCCGCGGGGGGATTGCGATAGTACCCGAGTATTCCAATTTGCAACGAGCACCCAAACATTTTAGTGCTCTCACATCACTAATCTCCACTACTACTACTGCTGCTGACACTGCAGTGAAGAGGAATAGGGAAAGAGCAGGAAGTTTTACTATATTTACTGCAACTACCTTTTCTACCTTTTTCTTACCTCGTTTATCCTAAAAAATAAATAGTTTCCCTGTTGGATCATAACTGTGTTCCTGGATCCTGATTGCCTGGACTTCAGTGACTGAGGAGAAGAGGTAACTTGTCTGTGGGCTGCATCTGTCCTGTCTGTGTTTTATGTGCAAGGGGCCGGGGTGTGGACTGACTCTGCTGTAGTAGACTCGCCTGTGACTACCACCATGCGCCACTTTATTACAGCTACAGCTCAGTTACTGTGTCTATAAGAGTCTGTGGTTGCTTGAGACACACCTTCTGTATTATCATTGGCTCTCTTCCCTTTCCCTGGAGTTCTGCCATCTCAACTGTGTTTAAAGGGACCCTATTACCAGGTTTATCCAATATAAAGTATGGTCATCACCTTTAAGGCCTCTATTACTATAATATGCTAAATGTAAGACCCCAATCCCCTCTGCATAGCACAAAAAATACCATTTATTACGGTGTGATCCCGGTCAATGGGCTGGTCTTGATCCGGCACCTCCACTATCGTTACATTCACAATCCTCCTTCTTGGTTCGTATGAATGATGTGTCCAACATCATCCACACAATGCCTCCCAATCGCACTCCTGAGCAGGCATACTTCTATCTGCCTTGCTGAATCAGGGCAGGAGGATGATGATGGTGATTGTGAGAGGAGAGGAGGCGCCTAATCAAGATCTGAAATGGATATCGGACTGGATATTAGTTTCTACAGCGCTGATCTTAATATGTACTGTATATATTAAAGGGGCTTTCCACTCCTGATTTAACCCCCTTTCATTTGTCCTAACACTTCCTATCTAACACTTTTCTAATATACTTTTATTACCTGCCCTGTAAGCTCATCTCTCTGTGGGACATATATCCTTCTGTTTTGATTCTCGTGCTGCTACTTCCGATTTTGGGACTGGAATTGGACTAACAGAGTGGGGAAAGTCGCTGGTAGGGGCAGGACTACTTATCAGTGAGTGACAGCAGTCTGAGCACCCCTGCTCAGAACAGACTTCACTTTCCTCTCTGCTTTTATCCTGCTCTGAAGTGCTGTCTATTCAGCTGATAAATGCTGCTATGTGCTGATCATTAGACAGTATATCTCAGGGCTTGTCAGTTGAAGACACCAAATTTCAAAGCATCAGCAGATTCAGTTGGCACCACATATGACCGAGCTCACATCAGGCTTCACTCTTCACTCCCTGAATCCTGCTTTGAAGTGCCTTCCTTTCAGCTGACAAGTGATGTGATGTGCTGCTTGTTATTAGAAAGTATATCACAGGGCTTGTCAGCTGAAGGCATGGCAATTCAAAACACCGATAGAGTCAGTCAATAAGGCGTTAGTGTCACCAGACAAGATAGCCCACCTATCATGTTATCACGCTACTGTAGGCATGATAACAAAACTTAAAGACCCTGCCGGTGTCATCATCAGAACTATACATGAAAAAGACGTCCGATCATACCTAGTGCGCATCTCTGAAGACGGCACATATACCCCTGGCTTTAGAGGATCTGATAATATGAAAGTGGGACAACTCGTCTGGGGGCCCCAAGGCCCCACCGACTAGTCAAAACTCTCATTTACATATCATAAATGCCATAAATGGACTTTTGAAATACTTTTTCTAAAGATCTGTTTATGTGTGTAATGTAATACAGAGACTTTTAGGCGGGGGATTTATATATGCTGGTTCTGGGGGCACGGGGGACCTGACAGGTTCCCTTAAAGTCATTAGTACATTTAGATCTGCTCTTCATGAGGGGCTACTTGCTCTTAATAGCTGTTTGCAAATACAATAAGATAATAGACATCTGCGAGCCGCACATCATGAGCCCCTGAGCCATTTGTGGCTCTCAAGCCACAGGTTGGGGACCCCAGGTCCCCAATTTAAGGCATCTTCACAGGGTTAGTTCACAGGATTGGTTTTCTTGTTGAGGAATTGTTTGCCAAAAAAATAGACTTGTTAGAATATCGCCCATTCAAGTCAACAGGTCTACGAAAAAAAAAACCCAGATGAGTGACATCTGTGCTGCGTCCCAGTGCTGTCAGTATTTTACTGACTAGAAGGTAAATGAAGCTTTATAATTTGTTTTTTTCTCATACAAAGAAAATGATTTTAATACTAATGATAAAAAGAGAGACACATCACAAAAAACAATGAAAATAGGATAAAAAAACGATCAAAATTCATCCACTTTTCTTGTACGCAAAAAAACCTGACGTGAATAAGACGTTATTCAGATTTGATAATTGATGTTTATTTACTGTAAATTTCTGTGCCACACATTAGATTTTGCACCAAATATCTGCAAATAGTTTATCTGTGCTTTTATGAATGACTCATTGGACAGTCACACTGCAGCGAGCAGCTTTTCCAGCTCTCAGACCAATAGCTGATAATATTCTTTTTTACATTGCATCTGACCTTGATAGAAATCCGTTAAAACAGGCGCTGCCTAGATTACTGCGAGAAAGTATGAAACATGCTGTTTGTTGTACTGGGAATAGTTGTGATGAGCCGTTATATTTCATGTCCATTTAGTTAATACATTTCACTGGAATTATGGGCCTATAAACGGACAGGCTCAAGTCAATTAAATTTGTGTAATGGATAATAAAATAAGAATTAAGCAGTTTGCAGACGGCATTGTGTGTTAAATTGATTATGATCATTTAATTGTAGAAACAAATAGCCCTATGCCTAAGCTAACACAAAGTCTGTCATTATAACCATAATATAAATTTCTCTTAAAGGGAAGCTATCATTAGAAAATGATAGCTTCCCTTTCACACTTTTTACACTTTTCCATGCTCACTCACATGAGCATATAAATCGGATTAGTGCTGATGTTTTATGAGATAGCACTTGGACCGATTCGGCATGAGAAAA
Organism: Oophaga pumilio; assembly: GCA_009801035.1. Taxonomy (NCBI): domain Eukaryota; kingdom Metazoa; phylum Chordata; class Amphibia; order Anura; family Dendrobatidae; genus Oophaga; species Oophaga pumilio. The sequence goes on from VIAB01030358.1 coordinate 4,369, forward strand.
AAATCGTGGATCCACTAATTGCAGTACACGCATCCATACAAGTCTCTGGGTGGGTGTAAAACATCGACAGCACTTGGTTGATATCTAAGTGCAGTCTGCCTTCCCCAGGCTCATACAAAGGGGAAGATAGAGAAAGGAATTTCTCCATCTTCTGCAAATCTGTTCCCCAATTTCATTATGTGAGAGAATCGCATCACAGTAATATCACACTCGGATCAAACTCACAGCAAAATTTTCGAACTTTCAGCTGTTTGTAAAAAGCCAATCAAATGAGGTCAATTTAAATACCTCAAGTGTCCTTATATAACAAATGGTTCTCAAAATTCTGGACAAAATTACACTTTTACTGACTTTCGGAGTCTCAGAATTAATCAATCCTTTCATGATAAGCATCTTTAATACTCAATAAGAGCACCTTTGACTATTATGACGTGCTGCAAATGTGATTTATAGCCAGACACCAGTTTCTGACAGCGTTCCTGAGGAATCTTATCCCATTCGTCATGGGCAATGGCTTATAGTTTATTCTTGGGTTGCCTAGAGAATTGTCTAAAACATAAAGAGAAAAGATTGTTACTTTGCACAAACATAGCAAAGGGACGGGATTTTCCTGTTGATACTGTTGGAAGCAGAATTCGCAAGTTCAAATTAAAATCATCACTGACTACATTACACTGTGAGTCCATCATGAGAAAAGTGCAATACAAATGTTTGTTATTTATGCATTACTTGGAAATGATAGTAAAATGAAGTCAACAGAATCCTGAGGAGGTAGGTGGTCAAAAGCAGATACTGAGATTTCAGTGACTCAAATGAACAATAAATGTTATTTCCAATATGTGCAAAACCATATAAACATAAAAGATTTTTGGATTTCATTCTGTGGAATGAAACTGGAATTTTTGGTTCTAAGGATCAGTGGTATGTCTAGAGGAAGACGAATGAAGCAAATGCTGAAGAAAAACACCCTTCCAATAGTAAAGCATAGTGGTGACTTGGTGATGCTATGGAGTTGCTTTTCTTCTTCTGGCACTGGAAACCTGAAGTGTTTCAAGGTCAAGATGGAGTCACTCAAGTATAAGGAAATCTAAAGAGAAAACATCAGGCCCTGTGTGAGGAAGCTGAAGCTTTTAACAGTAAAAATATCCCAAACATATCCCAAAGACCAACCATATTTGGCTTCAGAAGAAATACTGGTAGATTCTGCAGTGGCCATCACAGTTGCCAGACTTAATCCCATAGAAATCCTTTGGAGGGATTTGAAAAAGGTGGTTGCTGCAAGTAAACAATGAATATTAGAGAACTAAAGGCCATTGCTTATGTGGAATGTGCTAAAATTCCTCAACAACGAAGCCAGAAATTGGTGTCTGGCTATGCAGCTGTCATCACAGCAAAGGTGCTCTACACTAACTACTAAAAACACTTGTTACAAAAGGATTTGACAAGTTGGAGGCTGCCGTATTCAGTAAAAGTGGCATTTTGTATAGAATTTGGAAAGGTCACTTGTCATATTAGTTGTATTGAACTATTTGAATTGTTCTTGATTGGTTTAGAAAAATCAGAAAGTTTGTAAATTTTGCAAATAAGCCTAATGTCATGCTTGTGTAGCAACTTACTCAGGAAATTAGGTAACAAACTAAAAAACTGCAACTGGCACTGCTGGTTCCTGTACAGACTAGATATCCTGACTCGCAGTTCCTAATGGTTCCTGCATGTGCAGAGATACCCATAACCCCAGACTAGAAGATGGCGGCTTGGATCTAAACTGCCTAAAAGGCTGTTGAGCATTTCACGTTCCTCCTAAAGAACCAGAGGCAGTGCAGAGTATGAATTACCTGCAAAAGGAAAAGTGTGCTGAAAAAGGAAAGATCCCAGAGTGAGTAAAGTAAACAATATAGACTGTTAGTTTATATGCCGCCTACTTCCAAACAACAATCATAAGTTAGGTGCAAAGTAAAGAATAGAAACCAGGAATTTCTCTAATTTGTTCTAACAGCAGTATGGCTGGATGTCCAAATGAAAACTATCACCAGCAGGAGTTGCCAGGTAGGGGAAAGAATATAAAGCCGCACCCGAAAAGTTATAGGACAAATGAAAACACCTGTGCTATGCTAAACAGACTGCAGCCTGTAAAACAGAACCTAAACACCCAAACAAAAGGTGTGACCACTGTGGCTCGGCAGAAAGAGAAGCCAATTACAAAACACAAGCTCAAGTGTTTGAACCCAGAAACATGACACCTAATTTTTAATGGGGGTGTAGTAATTTTGATTGCAACTATATGTGTTTAGTAAATTTTTTCCTAAGATTATACTTTTTTAAAGCCTTATGATTCTAAATCCACAAATTATGATGTGGCTGATGTCCTTCAAATTGATTCACATCAACTCTTGTAGTGTCACCATTTTATTTGCCTTCTGGTTCCTGATTTTAAAAAAATTCAAATCCCGAATGTGAATTATCACTCTACCTCACTCTTCAGCCCATATTATGAGTCTGTCTGCCCCAGTGCCACATAACCGATAAAGACCACATATTAAAAGGAAACTGACACATGAAAAAGCATTATTAACCTGCACATATGGGGTTCATAGTGTTTTGAACCTGCCCGACGCCTGCACTTAGACCCCCACTACCGGGAGGAAATTATCTTTATTCAGTGGAGTCACGTTTTCAGGCATAGGTTCAGTCACCGCTCTGGGTATAAAAAGCGACGGCTATAACCGCGTCCCTCCACTGACTGACAGCTGATTCTAATGCTAATCTCCTGTCAGTGCAGAGACCCAGTTACAGTTGCTTCTCACCAAACCTGCACCAACGTCATCTCGGTGAATGAAACTGGAACGCTGCCGGGAAGGATCAAGTTAATATATTCCCTGCAGCGAGGGTCTAAGTGCAGGCACAGGGCAGGTTCAGAACGCTATTAACCTTCAGAATAACGCAATATCTGCAGGTTAATAGCGTTTTTTTACATGACAGGTTCACTTTAATTCAAATCTAACAATTGTCCTCTGACTGAAAATATCATGCTTGTTAGGACTTGTAAGTTCTTTGGATATTCTAAAATTTTTACTCTCAGTGGTCTCAGAGTAGGATATTGACACCACACGTTAATAATATACTATTCACTCATTTGTTCTCTGGTAAACTGCTCAATAACATGGCAGAGGATGAAGAATATTCCAATTTTAACTTGATATAAATGATTTGCGTTGTACCTCTCAGTCAGAACATTATTACAGTAGAAAGTGCTTTTATCGATTTTTTTGTTTTGTTTCTCACAATTGGTGCATAAAAGAAAAAGCATTTTTGCTATACAAATAAAAGAAATCAAAGTTCCTTGCGGTGATAAGCCTTAGGGTAAACCAGTAAACAGTTATACGATTGTTAATCCCTTATTATTTATAAAAATCCTTTCTTTCCAGCACATGAAAAATCCCAGTGTTTGTTAATTTTTTCTGAAGATTTACTTAAAGACTATCTGCGCCTTAACACAGAACCAAGTTAAAACTGGTGCACATACGAGTCTAGGAGCTCACTTTATTCTCTGTCTCCGTGTGTTTGGGGGAGTGCCTCATGAGCCTTTGGTAAGACATTGTTCGGCACGAAACTATACTGTGCTCCCTCTACCATGAATCTCTAGCTTTGTTAGGCAACTGCTGGGAGCTCATCCCTATTCACATCAGCATGCCCCTGGGGCTTCATTCAATCTCTCTTTTGGGTGGGGTGTACCTACCCATGTTTTGAGTTGGATTTTGCCATTGACGATTAGATGTGTACATGTATGATGTGTTAAAACTCAAAACTATGTGTGGGCCCCTTGGGAATTTTTGTATCTGTCCCCTTGCATTACTGTACCTTATGTTTACATTATCTATGTCGGGCATTTGCAGTATGTTATATATCGGCTGCTGACAGTATATCTAAATGATAATGAAATGTGTATATATGTGACTGTCACAACCACATGCGATGTATTTAACAGGAATTTCTTGTGGGTATGCTGTTATCGGCCCTTTACCAACATACAGTATATCTGTATGCTGCCATGGTATCGGCATGCAATCTAACCTATTGGTTCACTGCCATTTTTGTATGGCGTTGTTGAGGTATATGCAATTGCATCAGTAAAATCCACATTCATAATAGTTCTGTGTGTCCTATAATGCTAAATGTTTTTACATGCTTATATGTTTACCATTTGTAGCTATCACTAAAATTTGCAATATTTTTTGTAACCTATGTGCTCCTTTTGTTTCTCCGGTGCCTATGATATTTGGAGTAGGTATTTGTGTTCTCTCTAGTGGACTTTCACGGGTGCTATGCTCACCTTTTTTTGTCATAATATGCAACTAGGGTTTGTGTTTGTATCAATGTTGCTATAGGCAGCAACTTTGCCTCAGCATCATTGGAAGTATGTAATAACATAAAAAAAGAAGGATTATACAATTCCTGTCATAACTTTTTTGCAAGGTATCCCGAGGCCAGGGGCTCCTTCCCTGTCCCGGCCCTAGCTATCCCTGTTCCCCGGATTACTTCTAATGGTGAAGACGCCGAGGCCACATACTTCGCTGAGCTCCTGACTCCACCCTCAGTCTGTTCCCTTCCCCAACCCAGGGAAGAGGGGAGTAGTAGTGTAAGACTATGCACCAGCCAGACTAATAAGGTAATATGAACAGGGATAAAGGAAAATATTACTCATACACCTCCTCTATCACCGGACATGCTCTTGACATTCTCTTCCTGCATCTATAATGAAGGATCTTAAATATCTCACTGTGGAGGAAGGATAGATGAGCGGCAAGGTGAGTATTTTTTTTCACCCTATGGCTGCTATGCTCTTGGGTGTTATGTATGTGAAATGTGAGAACACATAACTTCCTGCATTTTTAAACTTGTATTGACAAGACAATTCCATTTGGTATCTCAGCACCATGCTGATACAGTTCACTCAGGCATATGCAGATGCCAAGACGCAATGTGTTTAATAAATAAGAACTATCTCAGTTTTGCAGAAATTCCCTGGAGATACATTTAAGAATATTGTAGGTTATTGAAGAGAACAAGAACCACCTAAATACAGAACATTTGAGAGGGTAAAAAGAATATCCAATTAAAATGTAAATTTTGATAAATCCAAATACGGTACTAGTTTTGTCTCTCTTTCCAGCTAGAAGCCTTGAGGTATTACATGGTGAAAGTAATTTGCATACAATTAAAACTTAATGTGCCCTTTACATTTAATAGAAAAAACAAACCCTTAAAGACCAGCCACTTCTCTTGCCATGTCTGCTTTAGTAAATGCCTGTATTCCCCATAGAATAATACGTTGTATATAATTCTGCATTGTGGGTGTTCCTCTCTTATGAAATGTATGAATATATTCACAATTGGATGTTACCTTTCCCTTTCATAAAACGAGTGTGTCCATGAACACTGTCCTGTCAGTGCTGACCATATGTTTTCTAATGATTGAATTTGTTAGTGGACAGTTTATACATTTCTGTTTTTTTACCAAAGACATTTCAACAAACTGTTCCAGTTTTTCTCAACAACACTTTGAATCATATTATCATTGCACTATATTTATACATGAAGGTTAGTAGGTAGGTACACCTTAAGTAAAAATAGTAGGAAAAGTAACTTGCATCATCAGCAAGTCTATGGGCTCTTATGCATCATTTGCGTTTTTTAACCCCTTTCTGATATCTGACGTAATAATCCGTCCCTGTGCCCTGGGCCTATTTAACCAGGGACGGATTATTACATCATTGCGATCGCGGGCTGTGTAATTGGACAGACCTGAAGATTAAAGTTGCATAATCACTTTTACCGCATGAGGAATGGCATAAAAAATAAATAAAACCAATTCTTCGCCTGCTGTTGATTTTTTCATTCTGCCTCCCAAAGATCACAGTAGACTCGGTGCATATTTTACCAGCTCTCTGCGCTGAACGCTTTTACTGGGGTTTCCATGTAATTCTCTGAAATACATGATTCAGACGGAACCTCTAGGAAAATCTGCGCTCCAGGAGGTAAATAACTCTCCGTTCCTCCCGAGTCTCTTCGTATGGCTAAGTATTACTGTATAGCCACATATGGGGTATTGCCACATTTATTTGTGGGACAAATTACGGTGCCATTTTTATCCACTTTCTGTATGAAAATGTAAAATCTGGGGCTAAAACAAAATTTTAGTGGTAAAAATTTAGTTATTTTTTTCTTCACTGCCCAATGGTATAAAATTCTGTGACACACCAGTTGTGTCAATATAATCACTGCACCCCTAGATTAATTCATTGAGAGGTGTAGTTTGAAATTTGGAGTCACTTATGTTGGGTTCTGCTGTTCTGGCACCTCATGGGTTCTCCCAGTGGATCGTGGCACCTTCAAACCATAACAGTAAACTCTGGCACTCCTTGCCTTCTGAGCTTTGCACTGTGCCTGAAAAATATTTCCCTATTACCTGTAGCGTATTGGCGCACTCAGGAAAAAATGGACCTCAGTTTGTGGTAAAAAAAAAATCCTATTAGCCCTTAGAAAAATTAAAAAATTGGGCCTAAAACAACATTTTAGTGGTAAAAATATAATTTATTCTTTCTTCACCACTCAATGGTATAAAATTCTGTGAGGCACACGTGGTGTCAATATGATCACTGCAGCCCTAGATGAACTCAATGGGGAATGTAGTTTGTAAAATGAGTTCACGTATAGGTTGCTGTTGTTCTGGCACCTCAGTGGCTTTGCCAATGTGACATGGCACCCTCAAACCATTCCAGCAAAATATGAACTCCAATATGGCGTCTCTTCCTTTCTGAGCTTTGCATTGTGCCTTAAAAGTAGTATTCCAACAAATATAGGGTATCGACGTACTCAGGAGAAACTGCACAACAAATGTTATGGTGCAATTTCTCCTGTTACCCTTATAAAAATGCAAAATTTGGGGCTAAAATAACATTTTTGTGTGGAAAATGTGATTTTATTATTTTCATGGCTCAATGTTATAAACTTCTGTGAAGCATCTGATGGTTCAAAGTGCTCACCACACATCTAAATACATTACTTGAGGGGTCTAGTTTCCAAAATTGGCTCACTTTTGGGGAGATTCCACTGTTTAGGCACATCAGCGGCTCTCCAAACGGGACATGACGTCCTCTAATAATAATTCCAGGAAATTTTACATTCAAAGTCAAATGACACTCCTTCCCTTCCTAGCCCTGCCGTGTGCCCAAACAGTAGTTTTCTCCCTCATATTGGGTATCGACATACTCAGGCAAAATTGCACAGTAAACTGTATGGTGCAATTTCTCGTGTTACCCTCATGAAAATTCAGTATTTTGAGCTAAAAACATATTTGTGAGGAAAATTCTTTATTTTTATTTTTACGGCTCAACGTTATAAACGTCTGTGAAGCACCTGAGGGTTCAATGTGCTCACCACACATCTAGATCAGTTCCTTGAGGGGTCTAGTTTCCAAAATGGTGTAAATTGTTGGGGATACTCACTGTTTAGACTCCATGTGCTCTCCAAACGTGACATGGCGTCCGCCAATTGTTCCAGCAAATTTTGCATTCCAAAAGTCAAATGACGCTCCTTCCCTTCCGAGCGCTGCTGTGCGCCCAAACAATGGTTTTGTCCCTCATATGTTTTAGGTCCGGAGAGGTAGACCATGAAGGACTATATCACAGAAAGTCGGGCTAAAAATCATATTAGATCTTCTTCATCTCCCGTTGCAGCAGAAAAAAGACTGGAGGGTATGCCCCTGCTTAGATTTCTGTGAACTAAATTGGATCATGGTTCGGGATCCATATCCTCTCCTTCTCATTCTGGCGCTCTTAAATCAGATCGTCGGGGCTAAGTGGTTTTCTAAACTGGACATTGGGGGGGCATATAATCTCATCTGTATAAAGAAGAGGGATGAGTGGAAGACTGCTTTTAATATAACAGAGGAACACTGCAAAAAACGTGTTATGCCATTTGAGTTGACAGATGCTCCTGCTTTTTTTCAACACTTTTTAAATTGCTTTTTTTGTCATCTGCCAGGTAGATTTGTTGTAGTCCATCTGGATGACATATTAATTTATTCTCCGGACCTCAAGTTACATCAGGTATATGTCAGGCAGGTCTTAAAAATACTCAGAGACAATAAATTATATGTCAAACCAAGGAAATGTATGTTTTTGGATCAAGAGATTCCTTTTCTGGGATATTTCTTATTTTCCACTGTTTTTTTCATGGATCTGACAAAAGTCCGGGTGGCACTGATTTGGGATCGTCAATAGATTTTGGAATAATAATTATTTCCCCAATTGGATATGTTTAAAGAAAATGTTCCTGTGCTGAGAAATCTTAAAAAATGTGCCCCTGCTGTGTACTGCATTATGTCATTTCTGACCATACAAAGACATTGCCTGATCATACCACAACTTCTGGGGAGGAGGGAAGTAAAGGATAATACAGACATTAGAGCAGGGGAATGCAGCTGATTCTTTCTGTGAGGTAAAACATTTCACTGCCTGTTTTTAAACAATGTTTCACTTGAAAGAAAGAATCATTTGTGATCTCCTGCTGTAATTTCTGTACACTTCCTCCGCTGCCCAGGAGCTGTGGTATGATCAGACTATGTTCCAGCATGGTCAGACACAGCCATTACGCAGGACACAGCAGGGGAACATTTATAAGATTGTCTCCTCACATGAACACTTTATTTAAACACATCCAATTGTGGAAATTATTATTCCAAGATCTATAGATTAAAATGAACTTTTGTTCATGGGAAAACCTCTTTAATGATTGAAAGATTTTTTTCAAAACTTGTTGGTAAGTATAGTCTAAAATTATGTTTTTCCTTACTGATATTTAAAGGAATTTTTCATAAAACTGATATTGATGACCTATTCTTTGAGTAGGTAAGTCATCAAAATCAGATTGTTGTGGGGTCAACATCCAGCACCTATCATCCCCAACGACAAACCGCTAACAGCTTCAGCAATGGCCAAATGTGAAGAGGAAAGTGGAGAAGAAGCTCATCAACCTGTCACACTCTTAGTGGCCACTTTCAGGCAGTTCAGAACAGCTCTATTCATTTCAATAGGTGGAGATTTTCTCAAAGCAACGTTTACTTCTACCACTGCTGTTCATGGTGTTTCTGGTTGTTAGCCCCCTACGATCTGATATTGATGACCTATCCAAAGGCTACAACATCAATATTAGTGTAGTGGAAAACCATTTAAAATGCACCACCCAACATTGAAATGAGAAATTCTCCCAACAATATTATATAAAAAACAAGTATTGTCATTGGGTGCTCTTTTAATCACAAAGGACATTTGTAGCAAAAGAGACCAGGATTCCAGTGATGTGTCACTTAGTTTACTGGGTGTAGCATTTGTGATACAACCAAAGTTTATAGCTGTAGCAGAGCTCAGAAAGCTAAGCCCGCTCACACCACAGCTTTCTGTGTACATTGTATATTGACAGTAAGCTGCTTATCAGAGGAGTAGTCGTGGTTGGACCAGAGCTCATGTGAGCCGTAGTCCAGGCAATGATAATCTTCTGCTCATAAAACACTCATACTGAAACAGCAGCACATAGCCTAATAAGTGACACATCACTAAAATCGATGTTTCAGCACCTACTTTATGCTGCTCTCAGATTAAATTGCAAAAAGCCTGCTGTCTGATTCCCTTTAACCATACAGGATATGTAAGCCATGCTGAAATGCTATTGTCCCCTTGCAGTTTAATAAGTTTGTAGCAGAAAACATTCATATTTGTCAGGGAAGTGAAGCAATTAAATACTTGATTGATTTCCTCATGAAATTTACATTGCTTTGTATGAGCTGATAGTGGGGATGTTTGCAGTATACCAGGATGGAAGGATTTTGTATTATAAAGCTGGTGATTTAAAATATATTTATTTTTTAAAAAAGATTATTGCTGGTTTCCTTGAATGTCATATTCGTTGTGTTGTGGATGACTGACAAAGCGCTATTGTTAATAATACATCCTCTCAGAATAATGAATTTGTACAGTCAGCAGTTTCAGGACTCCTCATTGTGAATGTGCTGATGACTGTTAAAGAGAATCAAACTTTTTAATAGTGGCAATATGTTATTTTGTTCTGCATGCACAGTGATGTTCCTTGTTGGCTTGTGGCTCGTAAGCCTCACCTAGGGTGAAGAGGCTGGGGTTTCTAGAGCCAGTGGTGGTTAGAAGAGGTGGTGAGGACCAAATGGGGGACAGCAACCAATGGAAGAGGATAGCAGTGAGGTGAGTTTTTTAGGTTTTCTTTCTTTATAGCCTCAGTAGTACATGGGAGGGCTGGTGCGCACAGTCAGTGGACTACCGCAGGACATGTCAGATGATGATGAAACCTAGGTGCCAACTGCAGCGTCTTGCCAAGGAGGGAAGGGTTAAGGAGATGGTGGAAGATGATGCTGGGGATCATGAGGACCTAGACCCCACATGGACCCGAGGCCATGCTAGTGACGTGCACAGTTCAGAGGATGAGGAAGTGGCCACGCTGGTACAGCAGCATAGCAAAAGAGAGAGCAGGGTGCAAGAGCACTCTGCATATGCTGGAGAGGCTGTGTGAGCAGCAGCAGGCAAGAGTAGAGTTTCAGCTGCAGCAGGCATGAGTGAGTCACTCTGTAGAACAACCCCACTCCACCACCAATGAGTGCGCCTCCATGCGGGATGTGTATTCCCTGTTGCACTGCTGTGAGTATTCCAGCAACATGTCCAGCGCTTATGACACCATCATCAGCATTACGATACCACTTGTTTGCCTGCTGGAAACAATAGTTCAGACAATGATGCATGAGGTAATCGCACAGGAGGAAGAGGAGCAGGAGGAACAGGGACCTTTTCAATGTTATCAGGCCTGTTGTCCACACATGGCTTGGACGGTGGGTTGTTGTACTAATAGCAACCAGGCATCTAACTTTACAGCCAAGGAACAGTTTTGAAGGATGAGGAACAGCAAGGTGGCTCTCAGAGCAGCTCACGGGCATCCTTGGAGCGTGGCTGGGGGATAGTAAGGATGTAGACTATATACCTCCCACCGAAGACAGCTTGTGATTGCCTCTTGGCAGCATTGCCCACATGAGTCAATACATGCTGCAGTGCCTACACAATGACAGACAAGTTGCCCATATTGTCATCAGTTCAGATTACTGGATGGCCACCCTGCTGGATCCCGCTACAAAGACAACGTGCCCTCATTGCTTCCATTGAAAAATGCATCAATACAAGCACCCGCTGTTAGAGAAACCACTAGCGACTTTCCCACCTGACAGTGACAGATCAGAGGAAGAACAAGGCAGAGGCGGAGTAGGAAGTCACCAACATAGCTGGGAAATTGCTACCACCTCAAAAGGCAGGGTTAGCATGGCCGCAATTTGGAAAAAACTTTATGAGCATGTCACAATATCTGGCACTACCATGTGATACTGCCTGTAGCAGCAGGAAACAGTGTTTCCACAACATGGTGGAAGAGTACGTGTTCACATATATCTACTGATGGGTCTGCCCCATTTAACTATTGGGTGTCCAGACTCATGGCCAGAACTTGCCTTGCATGCCTTGTATGTGCAGCTCCTTGGAGGTGGAGCCTCAGCAATTGCCATGGAAGAGTGTGTCTTTAGCACCACAGGTGATGTTATCATACACAGGCCCATCTGCCTGTCCACAGATAACATGGGGACGCAAACATTCACAAAAATGAATCAAGCGTGGATCACACAGGTCTTGTCTGTACCTTTGGCTGATTAGACAATTATACCAGCTCCACCCAATGGTTATACTCTATTTTGCATCTGTTTCATCTTGGTGAGTCCCTAAATTTAAACAAAACTAAAAATTAAACAA
>VIAB01030362.1:15235-29411 GCA_009801035.1 Oophaga pumilio
TGAACCCAGGTCTCTCTTAAAGGGATCTCCGGTATGGAAGTTAGCGTAACTCCCTCAGCGCTTTGATTCTCACCCCAGGCTTCTATTAAAGGGATTATTGATATGGAAGTCAGGGCAAATCCACTCAGCGCTCTGGTTCTGACGCCAGGCCTCTCTTAAAGGGATCCCCGTTATGGAAGTTAGGGCCATTCCACTCAACGCTCTGGTTCTGACCCCAGGCTGATGGGATGATATGTGATATCAAGGGTAGTTGTCTGGTGACTCTGGCTGATGGACCAATGTGGGATATTAGAGGTAGTAGTCCGCTGGCTCTGGCTGACGGGATGATATGGGATTTTAGGGGAGTAGTCCGGTGGCTCTGGCTGACAGAATGATGTGGGATATTAGGGGTAGTAGTCCGGTAGCTCTGGCTGACGAGATGATGAGGGATATTAGTAGTTTAGTGGCTCTGGCTGATGGGAGGATGTGGGATATTACTGGTAGTTGTCCATTGGCTCTGGCTGACAGGATGATGTGGGATATTAGTGGCAGTAGTCCAGTAGCTCTGGCTGACGGGATGATGTGGGATATTAGGGGTAGTAGTCCAGTGGCTCTGGCTGATGGGATGATGTGGGATATTAGGGGTAGTAGTCCGGTGGCTCTGGCTGATGGGATGATGTGGCATATAAGGGGTAGTAGCCTGATGGCTGACGGGATGATGTGGGATATTAGGCGAAGTAGTCTGGTGGCTCTGGCTGATGGAACAATGTGAGATATTAGGGGTAGTAGTCCGGTGGCTCTGACTGACGGGATGATGTGGGATATTAGTAGTTTGGTGGCTCTGGCTGACGGGAGGATGTGGGATATTAGGGGTAGTAGTCCGGTGGCTCTGACTGATGGGATGATGTGGGATATTAGTAGTCCAGTGGCTATGGCTGACAGGATGATGTGGGATATTAGGGGTAGTAGTCCAGTAGCTGTGGCTGACGGGATGATGTGGGATATTAGTAGTCCGGTGGCTCTGGCTGACGGGACGATGTGGGATATTAGGGATAGTAGCCTGGTAGCTCTGGCTGACAGGATTGTGTGGGATATTATAGTGAATGTGGCTATGCGGAGTGGGCGGGGCTATACACTCAGCCTTATATATAGATATAATCATTTAATTTGTTATAACTAACCGTAGTTAGTTACTGTGCCCGGGCAGCACCGGGCTCTTCAGCTAGTATTTAAATATAATTTTAAAAAATTGGACTTCAACCTGCAATTTTTCGATAAATTTTTCTATATACTGCAATGGTGGTTGACGTTGTTAAAGCTAGGTGTTGGTTGTATACCTGAGTGAGCTCCATACACGTTCATCATAGTTGTGGAACAATAGAATTAAAATAAGTGCTGGGTCCATTGTCGGACTGGGGTACCAAGGGCCCACCAGTAACTTTCACTTTGGGGGGGCCCACTTTTCACCTACATACAAATATTAGACTACCCGCATTTACAAATTGACCTATACCTCTGTATAATAGTAAAATGGGCAGTTTGGTTAATGAATGGTGAGATGCTGATTTTTTTCTGTACAGAGCGAACCAAGTGAATTATGCCAATTATTGCCCATACAGTGGTGTTGGTGGCCCAGATCTGCACATTTGTCTATCAGCCAGTCCGAGCTTGGCTGGGTCCCTTACATCCTGGATGAATCACATTGACTATGATGACGTCCATCTGGTTTCCATCATGGTGCTAAGCATTTTAACAGACAAAATAGGCCATCATGCTGCTGTTTTTCTTTTTTTGTCAAGATCTACAAAGAAGACAACAATGCAGTTGAAAACAGCATCTAAAATAAAATCTTTCTACAAGAGAAATAACAGGTCTCATTTTCAAATTTGATACCTCTGATAGAAGAAAACAAAACTGCAGAAACGTTATATTGCATAATAACAAGTTCAACAGAGAAACATATTATATCTTACATACTAAAAATTAACTAACAAAAAGCACCTCTCTGTTGTATCCATTATATTCTAATTTGTTTCAGCAGTACAGAGTGTCTTCATGTCTTCCAGCTACTCACAGAGGGCGTTTTTATGGCTATATATAAAAGCTTTTATGCCGGGTATTATTAGACTAGTCTTTCTTTTCTATTCTTTTTTATAGCTTACTTTGAGAATTTCTTCTAAACTTCTCCCTCCATTTCATGTATCTGTTAAAGGAGAATTCAGGACTAATGAAAATAAGCAAGCCTGTATATATACAGTATTACTTGAAAGTTTCTGAACCATTCAGAATTTTCAATATCTGCATAGATTTGACATAAAACTACATCAAATATGCAAACAAGGGCTAAAGGAGATAACCAGAACCAAATCAAACAAATTAGTTAAAAATATTACAGGAAAAAGGTTTGATGCTCCAACTCCTTGGTTAAAAATGTATTTAATCCATATTAAAACATTCCAATGCTCCTGGACAGCAATTGATCAGACAAGAGAAAAAAGCGACGTGTTTGGATTAGAGTGAATATATCAATATTCGGCTCGGATCACGATCGCCAAATTTTCAATATAACTGAATGCCATGCACAGCACAAAAGCCGGTGTTTCCTATGTTGTGTGACACCGGCGTAGCGCTTCTGATCGATGGTAATGTTTACGCCGGCAGATAGTTACTGCCATCAGAGCCCTGCGAGGTCACACTGTCAGATGTCGGCATGACCCCGCAGAGATGCAGTGACCCATGGTAAAAAGCTTACCGCAGGTCAGTAGGCGCCGGCTGATGAGATGCTACTTCTCCCATTGCAAAGCGCCTGCCAAAACCGAGAAGTGAACTGAACTCCTTGGTCAGACACTATATGTCGAGGTAGTCCATGGAGTCTGAAGATCTGGTGGATGAAGACCTTGGCTAAGTCAGGAGCAGAGGGGAGTCCTGTCAGAGGAACAAAATGAGCCATCTTGGAGAAGCGGTCCACCACTACCAGAATCACGGTACAACCGGAAAAGAGGGGTAAATCGGTGATAAAATCCATGGCGATGTGTTCCCAAGGGAACCGCAAGAACTGGTAATGGAAGCAACAGGCCGAACAGGGGCTGTCGTGGTACTTTGTTCTTAGCACAGGACGGACATGAGGCAACGAAGTCAGCCACGTCTTGGCGAAGAGTGGGCCATCAATAGTGACGGGAAATGAGGACACGTGTCTTCTTTGCCCCGGCATGGCCAGCAAGTTTGGAGGAGTGTCCCCAGAGCAAAACCTTTTTTTTAACCTCCTCAGACACGAGAGTCTTGCCTGGAGGTGGAGAAAGCAGAGCCACAGGAGCCACGGTGATGATCTTGGTGGGGTCAATAATGTGTGAAGGCTCCTTTACTGTCTCTCTCGACTGGAAGACCCGAGACAACGCATCCGCTTTGGTGTTCTTGTTTCCGGGGCGAAAGTGGAGCTCAAAATCTAAACAGGCAAAGAACAAGGACCACCTGGCCTGTCGAGGATTAAGTCTCTGGGCAGACTGGAGATAGGCCAAATTTTTGTGATCAGAGTAAATTATAAAGGGATGGACAGCCCCCTCCAGCAGATGACGCCACTCCTCCAGGGCCAATTTAATGGCTAGTAGTTCTCGATCGCCGATCGAATAATTACACTCTGACAAGGAAAAGCCCTTGGAGAAAAATCCACAGGGAAGCAGTCATCAGGTGGAGGATCTCTGGGACAGCACTGCCCCAGCACCTGTGGCGGAGGTGTCCACTTCCAGCACGAAGGGTTTGATGCCCTCGGGACGATGTAACACCGGAGCTGTAGAGAAAGCACATTTTAGTGTCTGAAAAGCCCCCTCAGCCTCGGTAGTCCAGGAACTGGGGTTCATCTCCTTCCGAGTAAGAGCAGAAATAGGCTTAGTAATAGAGGAAAAATGAGGGATGAATTGCTTGTAGTAGTTGGCAAATCCGAGAAATTGTTGTATAGCCCTTATTCCAACGGGACGTGGCCACTTGAGGATAGCGGACAGTTTCTCGGGATCCATCCTTAATCCAGTATCGGAGATAATGTATCCCAAGAAAGGGCTGTTCAAAGAGACATTTTTCAATCTTAGCGTACAGACGATTCTCCTTAAGCAGTACCAAATGAACACTTCTTCTATGGGAAGACAGGTCAGGAGAGAGCACAAGGACATCATGGAAGTACACTACGATACAAGAATACAAAAAGTCCCAGAAGATCTCATTGACGAATTCTTCAAACACTGCGGGAGCATTGCAGAGGCCGAAGGGTATGACTAGGTACTTGTAATGGCCATCCCGAGTGTTAAAGGCGGTCTTCCACGCATCACCAGCGCGGATTCAGAACAGATTATAGGCCCCCTTAGGTCTAACTTGGAGACGATCCGGGCTCCCCTGAGGCGATCAATTAACTCTGGAATGAGTGGAAGAGGGTACCTGTTCTTAATTGTGATACCATTCAAGCCTTTGCAGTCTATGCATGGTCACAGGGATCTGTCCTTCTTCTTAACAAAGAAAAAATGGCTCCTGCGGGAAAGGAAGACTTCCATATAAACCCTTTGGCAAGATTCTCCCGGATGTACTCGGACATGTCTAAGGTCTCCGCAGGCGACAGTGGGTAGATCCTACCCCTAGGAGGAGTGGAGCCAGTGATTAACTCAATTGGACAATCAAAGGGTCGGTGGGGGGAAGAGTCTACACCTCCTTCTTATCAAAGATGTCCGCGTAGGAGTGATAGGCAGAGGGAAGCCCTGAGAGATCAGGGAGTGGCCAAGGCAAAATGAGGAGCAGTGCATGGGATAAATTAAGCAATACATAAAAGGCCAGCTTTTCTTGATGCAAGGTTCTGACTTGCAGCTCCACCTCCTCTGTGACCATAGTGACAGTCTCCTGAAGCGGTCTGCCGTCCACAGAAGCGATGAGCTGAGGATTCTGTAAGGTAACTACCGGAATCTGGTACTTATCTACTTCTTCACGCCGGATGAAGTTACATGCCGAGCCCGAATCCACGTAGGCCACCTCAGACCCGGGTCTCTGACCCGAAACCAAAAGAACAGAATTTGTGAGGGGTTGAGAGGAGTTGCTAGCGCCTAGGGAGGCCTCTCTTACCTGGCCTAGGTGGATGAGTTTCCCGGTCTCTCAGGACAGGAACTGCGATGTCCCACCGCAGTAGAAGCATAGGCCTTGCGCGTCTCTCCCTCCGACGTACCTCAGCCAGCTGAAGGCGATCAACCTGCATGGGCTCGGGGGAAGAAACTGAAGGAATCCCGGCAGGATGTGGACTAGAGAACCGACTGGCAGAAGTAAGAGGCCTGATGGACCTTCTGTCTATAGCCGACTCCTGGGCATGCTCCTGGAACCGTATGTCAATGCGGGTGGCCAGAGAGATAAGATCCTCCAGAGTAGTTGGGGTATCGCAGCCAGCGAGCTTATCCTTTATTCTGCCCGAGAGACCTCGCCAAATAGCCCGTATTAGAGCCACGTTATTCCGACCTAATTCAGATTAAAGGGTCCGGAAGCGGATGACACCATGAGGGCCCCCTGATGTAGATTAAAGAGGGACTAGGTAAGGGAGGCTAACTGGCCCGGCTCATTAAAAACCCTGCGAAAAGTATCCAAGAAAACCAGTAGGCTTGAGAATATGGGATCGTTCCGTTCCCAGAGAGGGTTCAGCCACGACAAGGCCTCTCCCTCCAGATGGGACATAATAAAGGCCACTTTGGCCCGATCAGAGGGATAGTGCTGGGGAGACAATTAAAAGTGAAGACTACACTGATTCAAAAAAACCCTGCAGTGTTTGGGATCACCACTAAACCAAGGAGGTTTAGCGAGACAAGGAGAAGTTTTATGTTTAGGTAGCTGAGGAGGACAGGAGCAAAATACTGCCAAAGCAGCAAGACACCAGAGAGTCTGGACCCTAATGGGTTGTAGATCCCTAAACTAACCGCACAACTAAAAGTAGCCGTGGAGCGTACCTACATTGATCCTTGATGCCTCGGCACAGACGGAGAGTTAGCTACATCTGAAGATAGAAAGAGGAAAGCTAACTGCCCCAGAGTAAAGCCCCCAAAGAAATAGGAAGCCCCCAAACATGTAATGGCAGTTAGACAAGAGGAAAACACGAACAGAGACAGAAAATAGAATGAGCTAATGCTGGGGCCCAAATCTGTCTAGAAAGTAAAGTACAGGAGAGAAATTCTGTCTGCAACCCAGAAAAACCCTAATAAAAATACCAGCACTTCTGATTGCAAAAAACCTGAGACCACACAATCTCGACCACCTATATCAGATCTCTGGTGTGACACACAGCTACCCAGCAAAAAAAATATCAATGGAACAGAGAACAAGTGCAAATACAAAATGAGAACAGAGGGCAGCACAAGCCCCCAAAGGGGACTCGGCTGAAGTCCAAAGCAAGACTGCAAGAAGCAAGGGAAATCCAACCACAGAAAAAAAACAGAAAGTCACTTATCTGAATGATAGCAGGAAAGGAAGCTGAAATTCCAACAAAGACCTGGAAACAACAATTGATTACCGGCGAGGATCATGGGAGTTCAGCTCACTTATATCAAGCCAGTCATCTCCACCTGACACCCATTCCTTAATTGGTTCAATACCCTCAGCAACAACCGGAGGGAGCCTCAGCTCCGAAGTCATCTCCAAGACATTCAGAACAGAGAATGAAGGGAAGAGGTGGCAAGAGACGGGGTTAGTGCTGCCACGGCGGCAGACTGAGGAGTCCACAAACGGTCATTGAGAGAAGCCATATAGGTTAGAATATGGGCCTGAGTATCTCGCTTTTGCCCAAGCTCTTGTCGAAGACTGGCTAACTTGGTGGCATTTCCTGGGTCAGCGGCCTGTAGGGCCGACAAACGAGAGTCCATGGACTTCATGACGGACATTATGCGTCCCTGGTTCTCGCGCAAAAAGAGAAATTCTTTTTGGGCGGTAGCAGCGGCACCAGCAGGGTCGATGGCCTGATCTTACTGTTAGGGATCCGACTCAGCGAGGCAAGTCTCCAGGAGTGGACCCTCTGGCTCGTAGCACTAGAGGACCTCGGGCAAGTGATCATATGGAGCCGACCTCTATACAGGGACCGTTTGGAGCAGGCCCCGGAGTTCTAATTGCATGATAGCTGGTACCAAGAGGGGCGGCTCTTAGGAAAACAGGAAGGCCCCTCCACGGGACTGACAGCCTGGAACACAGGCTGCAGAGAAACCACGGGTACCAGGACGGAGCAAGGACACTGGAAGCAAGGACTGGAGTAGGACTGCAGGACGGAGCAGGGACACTGGAGACAAGGACCAGAGTAGGACTGCTGGACTGAGCAGGGACACTGGAGATTAGGACCGGAGTAGGACTGCAGGACGGATCAGGGACACTGGAGACAACGACCAGAGTAGGGCTGCAGGACGGAACAAGGACACAGGACACAAGGACCGGAGTAGGACTGCAGGACGGAGCAGGGACATTGGAGACAAGGACCAGAGTAGAACTGCAGGACAGAGCAGGGACACTGGAGACAAGGACCGGAGTAGGACTGCAGGATGGAGCAAGGACACATGACACAAGAACCGATGTAGGACTGCAGGATGGAGCAGGGACACAGGACACAAGGACCAGAGTAGAACTGCAGGACGGAGCAGGGACACTGGAAACATGGACCGGAGTAGAACTGCAGGACAGAGCAGGGACACTGGAGAAAAGGACCGGAGTAGGACTGCAGGATGGAGCAAGGACACATGACACAAGAACCGGTGTAGAACTGCAGGATGGAGCAGGGACACTGGAGACAAGGACCAGAGTAGAACTGCAGGATGGAGCAGGGACACAGGATGCAAGGACCGGAGTAGGACTGCAGGACGGAGCAGGGACACTGGAGACAAGGACCGGAGTAGGACTGCAGGACAGAGCAGGGACACTGGAGACAAGGACCGGAGTAGGACTGCAGGACGGAGCAGGGACACTAGAGAGAAGGACCGGAGTAGGACTGCAGGATGGAGCAGAGACACTGGACGGAACACAGGTAGCAGCACAGCAGGGCACAACGCTGAGGGAAACAATATGAATAGGGGTCAGGAACCAGAGAGGGGAAGCCAGCCTAACCCAAGCGACAAGCAACACAAAGATCGGATGCCTCCGCTAAAGAGGGCGGCCTGATGTACCCAGCAGAGACTCCCCATAGGTCCGGCGGTGCTTCCGGGTCAGGGCACCGCCGGAGCTTAAGGAGGGCAGAGGAGGCGCAGCCGCAGCCTACAGTGCATGCGCATAGAGCGCAGAGGCACCGTCAGTCGCGGACCTGTCAGCGGAGAAGGAAAATGCCGCGAGTCCCGGCCTGAAGCAGACCGAGGCACTGGAACGGAGGGGAGAGTATAGGCAGGCTCGGTGGTGGCCATAACAAACACTAACCATCCTCTCCTCCTCATGACGCTTAGCCTCCTCCTCCTCTTCAGGCCATCCATGCTGGACAGGCATGAAGCAGGGACTTGGAGTCCCTTATGATCCTCCTCCTCCTGTTTCTCATCATTACCCAATGTGGCCTGAGAATACTGTGTGAGGCTGTGCTCTGTGGCATCAACCATTGTATAATTTTGCTTCATAGCCATCTGCTCGGCATTCAAAGCTTCCTCTTTCAGTTTCTGCAATAAGTGTTTTAATAGACAGAGCAGTGTGATGGTTATGCTCATAATAGCATCCTCAGCACTCATCATTTTGGTGCAGTACTCAAAGTTTTGAAGAACCTCATATAAGTCAGTGATCCACACCCGCTCAGCAGTTATGTGTGGGGGATGAGTGTTACTCTGATGGGTATTGAGAAGCTGGAATTCAGAGACTGCCCTCTGCTGCTCACTAAGCCTTGCCAACATATGGAATGTCGAATTCCAGCATGTGGGCAGGTCACAAATCAGTCGGTGACGAGGCAAATTAAAGCACTGCTGCAGCAAAGGTAGATTGGCAAAAGCCTAAAATGACTTTCGGAAATGTGCTCTGACACGGCGTACTTCCTTTCACTGAGGATGTGACTTATGAAGGTAATTGTTTTCACCAGAAATTTTTAGGGGCTTCATCGCAATTAGTGCTGATGCATCATACACAAATCTTCTTACAAAAATATTTAAACACAGGTTTTAATGTAACAAAAAAGTAAAACGCCAAGGGGGTGAATACGTTTACAAGCCACTGTAGGTTGAAATTGATTTTATTTGTAATATACAATGTGTTCTCATGGCTATTTGACTCCTTCAACAGGTCACTTTTGAATGGGCAATGTTTTTCCTCTGCTCAGTAGTCTGATTTTGCTGCTCTTTTACACACTAGATGCTTTTCTCTTTTTTCTCTTAGACACTTTTTTCAGACATTATCTTAACACTCAAACTAGTGGTCAGCTGTTAAAACCCATCTGTGTGAAGGATTGATGATTTATTCTTTCTGACATGTTAGTTTGTTAGTTTAGCACTAGCATTGTATTCGGTTATAATTTACTTACTGTACAATGTCTGACTAAAGGAGTCAGAAGAGGATGTCAAGAAATGTTCTGATAAACAATGAGTTGTTTGTGTCCAAAGGATCCTCTTCTGATAGATGTTTTTTCCTGGATTACACCATTCTCGTTTTATACTTTTAAGCCATTGAGAAAACTGCAAGTGATTTGCAAGATTTTTAAATACTGCCCCTTACTTGAGCTGACGTTAGTCTTCTTCTCTTAAAAGATCAGGAAATTGTTTAATTTTCCTAATTATATATATTTGAGAACGTTTTATATTTTATGCTCTTTTACCTTATGAGGTCTTTTTTATTATTATTATACATTTTTATAGCGCCATTTATTCCATGGTGCTTTACATGTGAAAGGGGCAAATATAGACAAGTACAATAAACATGAACAATACAAGGCACACACAAGTACAGAAGGAGAGAGGACCCTTGAAAGAGAGGGCAGAGTCAAGGATCACCCCGAGGCACTGAGCATGAGGGACTAGGGAAAGTGAGCAGCTATTGACATTGATGGATAGGTCTGGTGGAGGGGTAGAGTGAGATGGTGGAAAGATTATGAATTCTCTTTTGTCCATGTTCAGTTTTAGAAAGCGAGCAGAGAAGAAAGCTGAAATAGCAGACAGACATTGTGGGATTTTGATAAGTAAGGAGGTGAGGTCAGGTCCAGATAGGTAGATCTGCATGTCAAGTCTTCAAGAAGATGCTAGATCCTATATAAAACTGTGTTGGAGTGATCTGATTCTTTGTTCTGTAACATGCCATCAACTGCTTCTTTTTAGTGGGTAAAGAGAATAGGCGTGCACACAGTGAGGGTTTCGAGGTGCAGGTGGAAGGAGGTCCAAGTCCCTGGTTCATGTAACAAGGAATTTTACCGCACACTGTTCTTCCACAGTTGCAAGAATATTTAATTCAAAATAAAGTTGAGTGATTTTTTTTGGCTTTCCTCCAGCAGTATAGATATGGGATCTTCCTTTCCCTCACCTCCTACAATGCATTGCTCATGCTATCGTCTGATAGCTTTCTTGCCCGGAAGTGAAAGCTGTCTTTCTGTTTTCCTTGTATGCAATTTGACTGACTGGAGAGCAGGCAAAGAGAATTCAATCCGTCTTGGTGTATCTGCGGTTAGAAACAGCTAGTTAGAAGGAATTCTTAGCACCTGAAACTATGTAGTTACTTTTCGTGGGTAAGCCAGTATAATTTTTGAATAATGTGAATTGCGTATTACCTATTTAGCACACTAGTTATCAAATGAGATCAGTTTCTCTGAAAGTATAGTGACCATTTAAGTTAGTTCAATGGATTATCTGTTTTGGACAATCCTGTTCATTATAAGGGTTCATTGAAAATAGGGTAATGATAGAGAATCCCATTGTTGAGACATCCATCAATTGGCGGTAATCTGTGGTGAGAACAAGCAACAGTCTTTCAGTTTTTCTGCAGCAGAACCTAAAGAAAACCTAAAGCTTTACATTGTGCTATTGAAAATTAATGAGTGGTCCACAAACAAAGTCTATCAAAAAGAAAACAATTCCTGCAATATATTTCAATGGGGTTCACAAGAAGAACCCCTATAAAAAAAATTGAGTTTCTAAATCAGAAAACTACTTTGTTTCTTTATATTAAAACTCTATCCATGCAAATAGTATATGCAATTACAGTTAAATGCACATCAGTCAATTACATTTTAATCTCGCCATATATTTTCTTGGACCGTAAAATACCTTATTAAAGATAGGCTGTATTTTATAACTGACTACCATAAACCAAATGCATTGATTGAAAACTCTAGGTTTTATGCAATACTGTATTCTGAGTTATTCAGTTTTTTTATAACCAGTTTTATAACTTCACGATGAAAATGATGAATTTAATAATCCTAAAATAAGACATAAAACTTCAGGTAAGCTTTTTTTCTGGATTACAAAGTTTTATGTTTTCCTGGTCTACAAACTTCTATGAAAAAAAAGTTTTGAAAGATCAAACCTATTTAGATATCCTGTCTTCTGCATGTGAATATTCTGAGATTTGAAAAAAAAGACTTTTAATGTTCTACTGTACTAGCAATCTATCATGGAATATATGTAAAACTTGTTCAAGCCTATTTCATACAAATTAGGAGAAACAGTAATAGGAGAAACCCTGGCACACAACTCATACACAATTTCTTCAACAGTGGCCTAAATGTGCCAAACATCTATGGATGAAATCACGTGTGTCCGCAGAATTCCTCCATTACAGATTAATGATTACCAATTAATAATTAGGTTGTTCACTACTTTATCATTGATGACCTACAGTGGGGAAAATATGTATTTGACAAATTTCCGATTTTGCAAGTTTTCCCACCTACAAAGAATGGACAGGTCTGCAATTTTTGACACTTCAGCTGTGAGAGAATCTAAAAATAAAAGCCAGAAAATCACACTGTATGAGTTTTAAATAATTAAATTGCATTTTATTGCATGAAATAAGTATTTGATCACCTACCAACTAGCAAGAATTATAGTTCCTACAGACCTGACAGTTTTTTTTTAAGAAGCCCTCCTACTTTGCTCTAATTACCTGTATTAATTGCTCCTGTTTGATCTATTTACCTGTATAAAAGACACCTCTCCACACACTCACTGACACTCCAACCTCTCCACAATTGCCAATGCCAAAGAGCTGTCTAAGGACTCCAGGGACAAAATTGTAGACCTGCACAAGACTGGGATGAGCTACAAGAAAATAGGCAAGCAGCTTGGTAAGAAGGCAACAACTGTTGATACAATTATTAGAAAATGGTAGAAATGCAAGATGACTGCCAATCTTTCTTGGTCTTGGGCTCCATGCAATATCTCGCCTTGTGGGGTAAGGATGATTCTGAGAAAGGTTAGGAATGAGCTCAGAAGTAAATGGAAGGACCTGGTCAATGACCTGAAGAGAGCTTGGACCACAGTCTCAAACATTTCTGTTAGTAACACACTACGCCGTCATGGATTAAAACCTGCACTGTTTAATATGAAGGTGAAGTGCTTCTAATCAGGGTAGGAGTAGCAGAAATCAGATGCTGTAGTCTCCTGGTTCCTCTTTGTCACAGTAAAACCATGGCAATCTGAATGGAGGAGTGATCCAAAATCACTTCTGCAGTGTCTGGAAACTTGGTCAAGAACTACAGGAAATGTCTAACCTCTGTAATTGCAAACAAAAAGTTTTTTTTTTTACCAAATATTAAGTTCTGTTTTACTATTGTATCAAATAATTAGTTTGCATTTTAATGCATGAAATAAGTATGTAAAAATCATACAGTGTGATTTTATGGATTTTTTTTAAGATTCTGTCTTCCATAGTTTTTATATACAAATAAAAATTACAGACTTCTCCATCCTTTGTATGTGGGAAAACTTGAAAAATCGGCAGTGCATCAAATACTTATCCACTGTATATATAGCAAGAAATTATCTCATAATTCCCTGGTAGCATCAATTCCAATACCTATTGCACTTTCTATTGTTCATCTTTTGCTTTTGAGAAAAAACAGAAGTGTTCATGCTCCTCTGTCCTTCTCATGCTTCTAACTACACTATTGGCACTATTCTCACGTACCTTGTCTTGTACTTCTCCCAAATGTTCATGCATAAATAAAAATTGAAGATCAACAAGTATGTGAGTGCTGAGCACTTGGCTTGTACACTATACCAAGGCAATATCTCCTAAACATGTCCAATGTAGTAGGGCTCAGTGCCAATTTTACTGTATATGCATCAGTCCCGCTCCCCAACTGTCACTACTTGCGTACCTAGGATATTTATCCTCTTTTACTTCTGGTATCAGCTTTCAAAGGAAATCTGTCACCACTTTTTTGGGCTACCAGGTAAAAATATAATTCAATTGAGTGTCATCTATGCATTACACAAGTGCTTTTGATACCCCATGACTCCCCACATATGATCCATAAATAACTTTTTTATTCCTCCCGTGCTGTATGTAAATATGGTCGGTCCGGTCCGATGGGCGTGGCTTATTTTCCATTTCCCCCCTCCTTAGCTTGATGTACGTACTCCTTTCTGTGAATATCACAGATTGCGTAAAGTTTCCGCAGGTGTGCATTCAAATGGCCTCTCGTGCGTGCGCAGTATGCTTTGCCCAACTATGGGCAAAGCATAAAATCATTATTGCTCATGTGTCAGCATACTCCATGACTTTCTATGGCCCAGAAGTATTTTGCTGCAAATTCTGTGTTCCCTGATGATGGAAACCTAGCGTATGCCAGAGCATGCGCAATACTGTTTTTCGGCTTTGCCCACAGTCGGGCAAAGCATACTGCGCACGCGTGAGATGCCATTTGAATGCGCACGTGCGAAAATTACGCGATTGCAGAAATTCACCGAAAGGAATGCGTAAACCAAGCAAGGAGGGGGGAGAGACGCTAAATAAGCTACACCCATCGACCGGACTGACCATATTTACATACAGCTCGAGAGGAATAAGAAAGGTATTTATGTATCATATATGGGGAGTCAAGGGGTATCAAAAGTACTTGTGTAGTGCATACGTGACACTAAATTGAATCATATTTTTACCTGGTAGCCCAAAAAAGTGGTGATAGATTCCATTTAAACATGCCAACAAAACCCCATTATAGAAGAAAATACACAAAAACAAAAAAATATATACTGTTAATTACAGAACTGTGCATAATATACACTACCGGTCAAAAGTTTAGGGTCACTTAGAA